>OX031016.1:43572495-43582495 GCA_943736025.1 Tenthredo mesomela
AGCCTCGATCATCCTGCTGTGATGCCACCGTGTATATCAAAACAACATTCGCCCCTCACCTTCTCTCGTATTTTCTTTCTTTTATATACAACCAGAATATAATGAGAGACAAATGGATGAATATGGGATACGAAGAAGACGAATTAAAACCGTACTTAGAACCCGAACCCGACTACAAGGACCACAAGAGGATAGGTGAGTCTGCCAGTATGTACATAACACTTACTACCTACCGTTTTTATGTTTAGTCTGTATATGTGTTTACGTATTATCAAAGGATACTCTGGATGCGTAGTAGAAGAAGAGACTATATGAATATATATATTAGACCGGTTCAAAAAAATCGACTATTTTTTTTTTTCCAATATTCGCCTTGAAATACTTTCGAGGGGGTGAAAAAAGATGCCTGTTAAAAGCGGAGCTCTTAATATTAAGATTTAGAGGTCGCTCATCGCGGATTTCTATTTTCCATTTAAATAGCATAGGAATTTTATTTTTATTTTTTCTTCAGAATTTCGTAGCTCACAAACCAATGAACAAATCCAAATGACTCTTACATATTTTGACAGGGGATTGAACACTCTAAAAAATGTATCTATCATTGTGGAAAAAAAATCACAAAAAAAAAAAATAGTTTACTCAACTATAAATTGAAATTTGAGCTTGAATAACTTTGGAAGGAGTCAATTTATCAAAAAATGATAAGAGAAGCTTTTTGTAGAATGTTCAATTTCCTATGAAAATATGTTTGAGTCATTTGGATTTGTTCATTGGTTTGTGAGCTAGAAAATTATTAAAAAAAAAAAAAAAAAAAAATTTCCTATGCTATTCAAATGGAAAATAGAAATCCGCGATGAGCGACCTCTAAATCTTAATATTAAGAGCTCCGCTTTTAACAGGCATCTTTTTTCAGCCCCCCCGAAAGTATTTCAATGCGCAAAATTGAAAGAAAAAGAATAGTCGATTTTTTTGAACCGGTCTAATATATATATATAAACAGTAAAATGACGAAGATCGTCATATCATTTCAAATATGTAAGAAATATTCCAGGGTTTCCTCGATACGTTTAAAAAACCATACGACGCATTGGTTTTTCAAACGTTTCAATATAATACAATGTGAATGTGCTTTAGAATTATAAATTATACCTATTTGGATCTACCAGACATCAATATTGTATTTAAAAATCACTTTATCGTCGCTATAATAAAGAATTATTTCTTGGAATTGAAATATAAACCAAAAGTTCTAATAATATGTGATTTTTAAATTGTTTATTATATTTATTTTCAAGCACTGCTATATAATTATTATTATTATATACACTATGAATATGTTTCATCAGCTTTTTATACATCATCAGTCTGGTATATCCTAGCATGATAGGTAATCGAATACCTGATATGGTGTTTAACAAAATAATAGCATGCTAGTTTATTAATTAGCTATGTTATGGTCGTAGGAGACATAGATATAGATGTCTATGCGGTAATCGAGTACTCTGAATAAAATTTGTCAATAATAATAAAAATCATGAAAGAAAAACCAAAAAAAAAAAAAAAAAAGAAGATAAATCTATAATTTGTGTTGGAATTTAAATTCAAAGAAATAGAATCGATATATTTAATTAACTATATTATTGTCTAAAATGATGAGATATTAATGATCGTACAAGGTCTTAACGCTACCTCTTAATGGGCGTTCAAGCTTCTCATTAGTTAGATTTAACTATGCCTCTTGTGAAAATCGTGTTACAGAGGCTCTAGCTAGTATGGGATATACGAGAACAGAGATTGAGGATTCTCTAGGACAAGCTAAATACGACGATGTATTTGCAACGTATTTACTACTCGGAAGAAAGACGACGGACGTAAGTAGAATAGACCGCGCGGTGGTAGAGATGAAAAAAAAAATAAATAATGAAGAATCATCTACCCTGACTCTATTGTAGAACTTATATCTCTATTCCCTATTTTTTTCTTCATTTCTTTCTATCAGCCTGAAAGCGACGGTTCTAGATCGGGCAGCTCTCTTTCGCTACGCAACATTCCGCCACAAGTAGGATCAGGCGGCGGTGGTGTTGGCGGTACGGGAACAGGAGGAGCTGTACAAAGCCCGTCGCACAGAGGTGTACACCGAAGTATTTCAGCTAGTAATCCAAAACCTAGTAGAAGAGCGTCTTCCGGTGGTGAAACTCTACGTGAGTATAAATAAAATACTATTCATTAAATATCTACATACAATCTATACAACATCACACGAACCAGTTTTAAAACGAAAATATCACAACTCCGGATCACCGATCTTTACCAAATTTACAGTGATGCTTCTTTGAGCCATAATATGAAGTATCTGATGCATAACTCTCCGGAATGAGCATTTGCTTTATCAATTTACCTGAATTTGCAATAAAAATCAGCGTAATTTAGGTAAATTGATAGAGTAAAGGCTCATTCCGGAGAGTTACGCAGCAGATAGTTCACATTTGACCTAAGGAAAGACCCCTGTAAATTTGGTCAAGTTCCATGACCCTGATGTGTGCAACACTATCTTGGCTAGTTATCATTCACGATAGTGATTATCGATGTTGTAAATTTAAAGGATGTGCGCCATGTCCTGGTAACACTACAAATCACAATCATGCAACGACCGGTACTGGGGCAGGTACTTTAACGGGTAGCGGCGGAAGTAATTTTAAACGTCAAAATACCGTCGATTCAGCAACGATAAAAGAAAATAGCGCTCGTGTATCTGCGGGAAGACCGTCGGCGCCTAAAAATAGTCCAGGACAATTGGATACGAGTGAGTTTACCACATTGCTTACAGCCGCATTCTCTCTTTATTCTTTATTTCTATTTCTATTTCTATTCATTTCATTTAAAGACAAAAAAAAAAAAAAAAATTATTATATTATGCTAATAATTTGACGAATTTTTTTGAAAAGGTACAGATCTGCCTCATGGCATAGCGTTTAGTATAATATTTAGTATATATATATATATATAGAAAAAAAAAAGTTTGTTTAGATATTATAAATATTATCCCCTCGTTCTCTCGTTCTCACATCTCTTCTTTATCCCATTTTGCACATTGTTCGGCATGAGTTGTTTCGTTTTTTTTTTTTTTCTTCGTTTTTCTAATATCAAATAAATAATGTGTTGTTGTGAATTGCGTTGAATTGTTTAATTTTTTATTTTTTTTTTTTCTAAATAATTAGAATGTTATGCGTTATAACATAATATAAATAATAATAACTGTGTCTATAACAACAAGCGTACCTTATTTTTGAATAATCTTTATACCAGTAGTAGTTTGATTTGATTAAATAGAGATTTATGTATTTGATTTATTTTTTTCCCATTTACTTATTGCGATTATTTCTTCAATGCTTAGCTTTATTTATTTCTATTCTCTATTCTCTATTCTCTATTGAATTCTCTATTATTTACATCGCCAAAGGCTTGCTCGCTAAAACGAATGGTTTGTGTTGTGTTGTTTAAACAAAGTGGGAGATGGATGTGTTTAAGAAAAAACAAAACAAAAACAAAAAAATTGTTCTATTTGTAAATATGTTACGTTACTGGTTCAACGGTTGCGGTGGGTGTTTTTCTTAACTCTGGTATTATTTCCTTGGTTTATTTTCTTTTCTTATCTTTTCGTTACTTCTTAATGTTTCTTCTTCGTCTTTGTCTTCCTAATCCTGTTTCACCTAGTCTTTTCCTCTCTTTCTCTTTCGATTTCTCTCCACGTTCCTCATTCCTTCCCGATGTATATAATTTATAAGTTATTTTACGTTGCTTTGTTTTGTGTTGGACCGTATCTAATTGGGCTTGCAGTGACAATGTTCATTATAGGTGTGGGGACAAGTCCCGGTGGTAAGCCGAGGGTCGGAAAGAGCAATACTATGAACGCCGGAGTTGGTAGCGGGCGACCTCTTACTTCACCTGCGCCCGGTTCAGTCGGAAGACGCAGTACCATATCTTACGATCAGGCTAAGACATCTTCGTCATCAACGGAAAGAACAAACGATGTACAGAGGTTCGTTGAATTAACAATTTATCAACATTTCTAATACCCAATGTATTTGTTGAAGAAATGCAGAAAACTTTCATCAATATATATACTATTAATGGGTTTATATTCTCAAATCTAAATCAATTTGTACAGACGAATCAAGGACTCTGATAGAATCCAAAAAAATCACGATGTTTGCGAAGGGTTTGACCCTCGTTATGCATATTTTACATCATGTATTACTTAGAGACGAACATTAATATGCCGAAGAAAGAAAAGTCCAAAATCGCTCGGTTCAAGCGAAGAATAAAATCCAACCGGTTTGACCGGATCTTCGCATTTCTGGTCTTCAATCGTGCCGAAGAGTTGCCTCTATCGGATGAGCACAGAACTTTTTGATATCGCAATAATTACCGGAGTGGTTTTTAATTTTTTAGAATTTTTGTTTTTTTTTCTTCAGAATTTGGGTAAAAAAAAATAAAAAATTTTGGCTTCGTTGCCGTTATCTCAATCAAAAAATTGGTTCGTCGCTAAAGTTCTATCGCTCATACGATAGAAGCATCTCTCTTCTGAACAATCCAAGTCCAAAATTTACCAAGATCGGTCCAACGGCTGATTTTATTCTTCGCAGCAAGCTAGCGATTTTGTAGTTTTCTGTCTTTAGCGTATCGCCGTTGGAACGGAAGTAATACACGATGTAAAATATGCACGACTAGGGTCAAACCCCACCCAAACACCATGTTTTTTTTCGATTCCATCAGAGTCCTCAAAGTTCTCTGCAAAAATTCATTTCTATTTCAGATCATCAACCCATTCGAAGTTGTATCAAAAGTATTCTGCTTTCTTGCGCTCATTCACTTGTATCAAGTTTTTCCGTAATCGTTTACTAATATAATATCGTAGAAACTAGGTAACTCGTTAACAAGTTTCTATAAATGAATATAAAAATCGTAATACAACACAGGATATCGACGACTGAATAATAATAATAATAATAATTAACAACGACATCGGAGGGGGGATATCGTCTTATATTTGTTTTTCATTGCATTGCTCTAGCATGCTGGCTGCTGCCTGAAAAAAAAAAAAAAAAAAAAAAATCATTCATTATTTCAAAACTACTACTTACTTAGACGCTGCTGTTGCCGCTGCTACTGCTGCTGCTGCTGCTGTTGCTGCTTCTTCTTTTTTTTTTATAAAGAATTTGCTAAATTTCATCTACATATATTATTATTCATTCATTCATTCAATTGATAATAATAACAACAAAAGTTTTTTTTTTTTTTCTATACAACCGAACACAATAATCAAGCAACAACTAAGTACAGTAGTGTTTTTCACTAGCGTATACTCATTACTATCATAAAATGTTGTTTTTTTGTTATTTCATTCATTCATCACATCACGTTTAAATAGCGCAGGTAGATTTTAGAACTCAGGCGTTTAGATTAATCTGAAAGGGTGACGAAAAGAAACTATCAAAATCAGACTCAGAATATTCCCCAGTTTTCCAATAATTCAGATATTCATTTGCGACCCCGTATTTAGAAACAAAATCAGAATAATTCGAGTTTTGGGTAGCCGGGCGGTTCTCTTTTCCTCCTTTTACCAATTTTGTTCGCGCAGCCTTGGCGAGGGCACTAGGCCGGCGAGAGGTCACACCAAATCTGCAAGCATCAGTGCAGGCCACCGATCTTCGGGTGGTACACAGCAAGGCGACAACTCGCTGTTGGATCAACAGCCACGCAACGCCCACAACTCGTTACTCGCTACTGCTGACCCTCTTAGACAGAGGTACAGCGCGATATGAAAACAAATTAAAAAAAAAAAATTAAAAAAATTCTATGCACCGAGTCGGGCGGCGGCTGATACTTCTTTATCAATTCACACGCACCATGAGAGTATCACATCACAATTCCGGCTCATGGATCTTGACCAAATTTACAGTCGTGCTTCTTTGACCCTTAATATGAAGTATCTGATGAATAATTCTCCGCAATGGACCTTTGCTCTTATCAATTTACCCAAATGTATAACAGAAATCATGCAAATTGCCATGAAATGACTAGTTTTCATGCAAAATCCTGATTTCTATTCTACATTTAGGTAAATTGAGTAGAGTAAAGACCCATCCCAAAAAGTTTGGTCAAGATCCGTGCCACCCGGAGTTGCGGCTACACTCTCGTAGTGAGTGTAAAAAACACTTTGTTTGCAGGTGGGGATGTAACTATTACACTGCCTGACTCGGTCTAGTTTATCAAGCTTTTTTCTTATTGTTATCAATTTCTGTTTATACTAGTTTACCTATTTTGCCATTTTATTAATTTAACTTAATTTACAACTACATACAATAGCTTTTTCTATTTTATTTCATTTATTTATTTATTTAACTTGAATACATACATACTATACATACATCGGGCCACTAACTATCTTCGGATCCAAAAATTTTTTTTTTTTTTTAAATCTCATGCTCTCTAATCTCTGTAATACTAGTAAACAGATTTAATATTGTAATATGCGTTAGGAAAAGTTGATAGATTTAAGACTACACTCTACTACGTTGTTTAGGATCTCTAGGACGGTTCTTGGTCGATCTTCAGCCCCATATATATTCATTTAAAAAAAAATCCTCATATGCATGTAAAAATAGTTTATATTCTTCACATTATTTTTAATCACTAATTAAATAGCCGCAGCGGCGAACGCTTATACATTAATTTAATCGTTTCGTTTTAGCATGCTGAGGCTGAGAGCTTGACGTTTTAAAAATTCTAACTTAACTGAACTGAACTAACAGTAGCTCTAAAAAAAAAAAAAACCCCAGGGTATAAAATAAAAATCGATATTTAAACCAACAGCGTCGATTGAATTTCATTTTTACACTAAGGGGGAAATAAAAAGAAAAGCTTGGCTGTTTTATATTAATTCAGCTTTGTATCATCGGCTTGTTTTTTTTTTTTTTTTTTTTTTTTTTTTTTTCAGTCTATTAGCAATATCTGTTGTACACAATCCCACCACCACCCACCACCCACCAATGCCATTATATTTGTCTATTTAACTCTCGTCGTCGATTTTTCATCTTATATTGTTCCTCAACAGTCTGGGAGTATCGCCGAGTACCAGACTAGCACCTGTGGCAGCATTTCCAAGGAATGTACCAAGCCGTAGTACCTTTCATTCGGGACAAAATAGAGCGCAGCGTAATCACACTCAGGTATTGTATTAAGAATCTGATGATAATATTGTGTATTATAAGACCGCGGAGGTTTAATTATTTTTTTACTAATAGCGCAAGGTGTATAAATTAATGAAATTTATAAAAATAATTGATCTTATTGTATTACGAAGTAAGTTTTTATCGAGGGGCTAACCACTCGTCGATTGATCGTACTTCAAGACTTCAAGACTTCACGGAGTAAACTGACTTCAAGACTTCACTTCATGGAGTCAACTGACTTACTTGACTTCACCTGATTTCACTTGACTTCACCTGACTTCACCTGACTTCACCTAACTTCATCTAACTTTAAGTGACTTCAGCTGACTTCAACTGACTTCAACTGACTCACTGACTCGTTGACTTCACCTGACTTCATTTGACTTCATCTAACTTTAAGTGACTTCAGCTGACTTCAACTGACTTCACCTGACTTTAAGTGACTTCAGCTGACTTCAAGTGACTCACTGACTCACTGACTCATTGACTTCATCTGACTTCACCTGACTTCATCTGACTTTAAGTGACTTCAGCTGACTTCAACTGACTCATTGACTTTATCTGACTTCATCTAACTTTAAGTGACTTCAGCTGACTCACTGACTTCACCTGACTTCATCTGACTTTAAGTGACTTCATCTGACTTTAAGTGACTTCAGCTGACTTCAACTGACTCACAGACTCACTGACTTCATCTGACTTCACCTGACTTCACCTAACTTTAAGTGACTTCAGCTGACTTCACCTGACTTCAGCTGACCTTAAGGGACTTCAGCTGACTCACTGACTTCAATTGACTTCACCTGACTTCAACTGATTTTCAGCCAGGTGTACACCTGACTTCAAGAGTGGTAAACCCGTCGGTTTTTAATTTTATTCCTCCGCGGTCTTTAATCAATGAATTTGAAAAATAATCTTTTTCAAAGTAAACTGAGTCTCTTAACAATTCACAGGGTCACACGCACACCCAGGATACGAATGCTATAAGTCCTTTGGCCAGGCCGTCCTTCTTTTCGAAATTGTCATCTAGGTTCTCTAAACGGTAAGTAGTTCAAAGCTTTTATTTACATTTATTTATTTATTTATTATTATTATTATTATTATGCAGCAGCAACATTTTTTTTTTTTTTTCTTTTTTTTTAAATTATTATCGTTATCATATATTAAAACTTGTGTGTTTGCATGCCAGATGATGATATTCCTGTTTTAGGGATGCACAATGACTATGTTAATAAATATTCCTGGCAATAAGTCAGTCGGTCGGTCGGTCGGTTCGGTTCGGTCGGTTTATATTATTAAACAATTTTCTTTTTTTTTTTTTATTATTATCAAATGCGAAATTTCTAATTCTTTTATTATTATTATTATTATTATTATTATTATTATTATTATTATTACAACAACGTTTAACTTTTAGTATAGTATACATACTACATCGTTAAAATTTTTTTTTATGAATGAATAACGTGTTTAAATTATTATTCATAGTATATAAAAAAAAAAAAAAAAAAAAAAAAAAAGAGAATATTAATATACACAAAGATATAATTATTATTATTATTATTATTATTATTATTATTATTATTATTATTATATTTCATACGAGCCCAGCAGCGACCATTATCAGTGAAAGCTATAATACATTTACATAATATAGCTCGCGGTGTGTTTATTAATATATTTACTATATATATATATATATATATATAAATATACAATACATATATATACAGAATATTTATTTTTATTTTCTATTATTTATTTATTTATTTTTTCTTTTCTTATAAAATTTTCATCAATTATTGTTCCTCTATTCCCATATAAAAAAGAAAAAAAAGAAAAATAAAAATAAAGAGAATTTATTAAGAGAGGGAGAAACGTATTCGAATATTGATATAAAAGTAGATTTTGTATTATTTTTTTTTCTTCTTCTTCTTATTCTTCTTCTGTATAGGAAAAGCCTTGTAAGATTATATATAGAGAGAAAAAAAGTGAAAACAAAAAAGATGATAATAAATGCGATGAAAATGAAAATGAAAATGAAAATGAAAAATTACGCATACACACTGCTTGGCTGAGGTTTTACAGCTATATGTAACAGGCCACCTTCGCATACTCATTGTGCATCCCTTCACGTGGTCGTTTAATATATTATATTATATTGGAAAAAAAAAAAAAAAAAAAAAAAAAAAAAAAGAATATATAAAAAAAAAAAAGAGGCGTAAACATAAATATTGTATAGATTTTTTTTTTTTTTTTTTTTTTTTTCTTATCCTACTTTTTATACAATAATGATGATGAAATTAGGTATTTGGATATATAAATAGCGACTATAGCTCTCTAACGCTCAAGAGGTATTTAGATGTGTAATTATATTATGAAATGGAAAGAGAGATAAACGAAGGAGAGACGAAAAGAAAAGAAAAAAAAAAAAAAAAATGAAAGAAAGAGAGTGTAGCTGGTCTGGTATTATTAATTTTAGATAATATCGTATGGCGTATAAAAAAAGAGATTAGGGTACCACAGAATAACGTGATTTTAAAAACAAACGGCGAGTTTTTTTTTGTTTAGCGTGTGACGGCTTTTACGATATGGTCGCTGTTCCTCTTATGGAGAATTTCATTTATTTATTTATTTATTTATTTATTTATTTATTTTGATTTTGGATTTTGGATTTTGGATTTTTCAACCTACGTCGTGTATAATTTAAAACTAATTCGACAAAACGTTTAATTTATTATTAAAAAAATATTCTTATTAAAGAT
>OX031016.1:43587495-43656604 GCA_943736025.1 Tenthredo mesomela
TTGAATGAGAATCTCGAGGTAGAGCGCAGATGAGCGCTTTGATCTGAAAACTTTGAAATTGCCAAAAATGGCAAAATTTCGAAATTTCAACTTCACTGAGGCAGTATATAAGTAGAGTAACATGTTCACGGATTAGCAGCAACATCTGAGAAATTAGGTCTTTTTTTCTTTTTTTTGAACCACCCTAGTATGTACATAGATGAGATTGAATAAAACTGTAAAACTCGCGCGCGCAAGCCTACAATATACTCCTGGATCGCTGTGATATATTATATATATATATTACTACGCAGCACTAGGGTGTTCCTTGTTTGATGTGTTTTTCAAATTTTACTACCTACAAGGCGGATAAAAGTTTTGCAAATAAATAAATTTCAAGACATAGGTATGCCAAAATATCAGATTTTTTGGAGCACTATTTAGGCAGTGAGAAAAAAAAAAAAAAAAAAAAAGATAATGCATCGAGCCCGAGTTCCTCTTATGTAAATCATATACAGACTTCTTCAACCTTTGCGTATTACTTTTTTTTTTTTTTTTTTTTTTTTTTCAATTTACAAACTTTTTTTCTGCCTCATTAGCAGTCAAATTTTTAAAACACCATGAATAAGAAGAACCACTCTATTTACGACGTACGCACGTATTAGAATATAGAGTAGTATAATGTTTATTTTTCTTTTTCTTTTTCTTTTTCTTTTTCTTATTATTATTATTATTATTATTATTATTATTATTATTATTATTATTATTTCTTTTTCATCATCGTCATTTTATTTTATTTTATTTTCATAACTATTCGCTATACAACTTTATATTATATTATTATTATTAATTATAATATTATAGAGAATAGAAAGAAAATTTGAACTAAAGGTGTGTGTGGTGTGTGTGCGCGCGCGCGCGCGCGTGTGCGTCAGGGGTTTCTAATATTATGGATTTTTTTTTTTTTTTTTTACAAAAGGATCAGAATATTATTTTACTACTTTGAATATACAGAAAAACGTATTCATTCGTTCGATCATTCATTCCATTCATTCATTTGGCATATTTTTTTTTTTAATTTTTTTTTTTTTTTTTTATCCTATCGTTCGATCAATAAAATTCAGGAACAGTATAGAGTAGCTAGCTCGCCTTTGGTATTGTTATATTTGAAAATTTAATCCTTTAATTAATATAACAAATTAGGTAATTAAATTCTATATCTTCTGTCTAGATCTATTATACTCGGTATAGGTATATATATAAATACTACTATACTGTGTGTTATGTTCGATAAATAAATTGAGTGTCACAATATTATAACAATAACAATAATAATAATAATAATAATAATAATAGTAATAGTAATAATATTGTATTTGCTTTTATTGTTCCCCTAAGGGTTACAAGGACTTCCTTTCCTCTTTACATTCTTACATACATTTTTTTTTTTTTTTTTTTTTTTTTTTTTTTTTTTTTTTTTTTTTTTTTTTTTTTTTTTTTTTTTTTTTTTTTTTTTTTTTTTTTTTTACCCTATTACATTTTTTTAATTTCATCACATTCTTGCTTTACATTATTATATTCATTACATTTCATCATTTCCATGCCTTTCCTCCTCCACTCCCCGTGCTTCTGTCCTTCTTTTCTCCAACTCCCTTATCCATTCCTCTCCTTCCCCCTCCCCTCCTAGAATTCTCCCTGCTGCTTCCTGCCAGCTCTCCTGGCCTTCGCTCCTCCCCGTACACCTTTCCCATACATGCTCCCACGTCTCTTCTTCCCACCCACATATCCTACATTTCCTGCTCTCCTCCTCCTCCCAATATTGCGCTGCTCTCATCTCGTTGCCCAGCCTATGTCTTGCCACTCTTCTCCATCTGCTCTCCCCCCACCCCTTCTTTAGGTACCCTGGTACTCCTTCTCCTTTTACCACCCTGTACCATCTATTATACCTTGATTCCTCAATTCTCTCCCACCTCTCCCTTTTTTGCAGATCCCTATCTCTCTCCTCAATCGCTCTCCATTCAATCTCTCCTCTTCTCCTCCTTTCCAATACGTCCCCTCCCTCTAGCGCCCTTTCTGTGTAGAAGCTTTCCCTTTCTCTCTCCCACCTCGACTCTGACCTTCCTTCTCTTATCCTCTCCTTCACCTCCTCCCAGGCCCTTCTGGCTAGGTCACTGCCTCTCCCCCCTTCCATTTTCTCTTCAAACTTCCACATCCTTCTTCCTGCTCTTGTCCTCATCTTGACTCTCTGCAGTTCCTCCCTTACCGCGTACCCAGGTGTTCTCCGGTCCACACCTAGCGTCCATCTCAGGTATCTCTCCTGCATCGCCTCCATCCCCTCCCACTCTCTTCCTCCCCATACCTCCGCCCCGTACTCCATTACCGTCCACACTAGTCTATCAAACAGCCATATCCTTCTCTCCCAATCTCTCCCAAATCTCCTCTTCCCGATCCCCCACACCTGTCTCATTACCACCCCTGCCTTCCTTATTCTTTCCCTTATGTGCGCCTCCTGCCCCCCGTTGGTCTTTAGCGTGTATCCTAGGTAGGTAAACTCCCTCACCTCCTCTAATCTTCTTCCTTTCCACCTCCAATCGATTTTCTTTCTTCTTCCTCCCCCTTTTCTGAATCTCATTACCTTGCTCTTCTCGACGTTTACTACCAGCCTCTTCTTGTCCATGTAACTCTCCAGCCTTCTGATCATTGCTTCCATATCCTCCTCCTTTTCGGCTAGCATAACTATATCATCGGCATATGCCAGCGTTCTAACTTTGCTCCCTCCAAGCCACACCCCCCCTATACTCCCTCCCTTCGCCATTTCTTCTTCCAGGTCTGCCAGGATCAAGTTGAATAGTCCTGAGCTGAGCGGACACCCCTGCCTCACCCCTCTCGCTGTCCAGAAGCTATCCCCCACCTTCCCCCTGCTTCTCACTCTGCTTTTCGTCTCCCTGTATATCTCCTCTATTCTTACTCTCAGCCCCTCTCTTACCCCTCTCTTTTCCATCGCTTCCCACAACACCCTCCTTTCCACTGAGTCAAACGCCGCCTTCAGGTCTACGAAGAACGCTACCATCCTGCCTTTTTCCTCTCCTATCTGCCTGTTTATTAGGTAATTCAGCACATACACGTTGTCTATCGTGCCCATTCCTCTCCTGAACCCTGTCTGATTGTGTGGTATCAGTCCTTTTCTCTCCACTTCTTCCTCCAGTCTACTCGCCAGTACCGTTGCGTATATTTTGTACAGAGTCGGCATCAGCGTTACCCCCCTGTACTCCTCTACTCTTGTTCCTTGCCCCTTTTTTATTATCGGTGCTATCAGCCCCTCTTTCCACTCCTCCGGCCACCCTTCCCCACTCCACACCCTGTTGCATGTCCTCCATGCCCATTCTTCTATTTCCTCCCCTCCGTACCTCCATACCTCGTTCACTACCCCATCCCCTCCCGGCGCTTTTCCGTCCTTCATCTTCCTTATCGCCCTTCTCACTTCCTCCCTTCTTATTTCTTCCTCCCCTTCCTCTTCTCTTTTCGCTGTTCCTCCCCCACCCACTACCCTCACGTCCACTCCACCTAGTAACCCCATGAAGTACTCCTTCCACTCCTCGTCCCCTATCCCCTCGTTGATCCTTTTCCATTTCCTTCTCTCCCTGTTGACGACTTCCCATACCTTGCTCTCCGTTTTAGCCTCTTCCACCTCCCTCATGAAACCTTCATTCTGTTCCTTAGTAATAGTAATAATATTAATATTAATTATAGTAATAATAGAGTAGTAGTAGTAGTAGTAGTAGTAGTAAATAAATAATGTGAAGGAAAAAACAGAAAAAAAAAAAAATAGAAAAAAAAAAAAAAAAAGAAAAATAGTTAATAACGAAGAAGAAGAAGAAGAAGAAGATTATAAGAATTTAAATATTAATTAATTAATTAATTATTATCGAAAAGCATTTAAATTTTTAAGAAGCGCAATTTATTATTATTATTATTATTATTATTATTATTATAGATAAATATATAAATAAATAAATAAATAAATAAATTTTATTATTATTATTATTATTATTGTTATTATTATTATTATTATTATTAATACCAGCTAGTTTTATAATGTGCATTTCTTTAATATATATAATATTACACACACACACACACACACACACAGTTTGGAGATAAAGAATTTGCAAGAACCGAGGATATATATTTTATCATAATACGCATAACAAACAAATAAATAAATAAATATAAACAAATAACTAACTAACTAACTAACTAACTAACTAACTAACTAACTAACTAAATGAATATAAATATATATATATATATATATATATATATAATAATAATAGTATATGATAAATAATAAAAAATATTTAACATAATTTAGAAAATTATTTGGGGGAAAAGAAGAAGAAGACGAAGAAGAAGAAGAAGAAGAAGAAGAAGAAGAAGAAGAAGAAGAAGAAGAAAAAAAGAAAAAGGGAATATATATAAAAATTGTTTTTTTTTTTTTTTTTAGTATAAACTTTTCAAAAGTTTAAGTTTTTAATCTTTATATTATTATTCTATTCTTTTATCTTCTTCTTCTTCTTCTTTTGCTTTTTTTTTTTTTTTTTTATCGAAGCGAGAGCGCACTTAAAATTAAAAAGAGTTATTATTATATATATATATATAGACGTATTAATCGACGCACTCACATTATAGTATAATATTATTCGAGTGCTAAAAAAAAAAAAAAAAAAAGAAAAAAAAAAAAATTATATAATAATAATACAGTATTTTTATTTATTTTTTTTTCAATTCCAATTTTCTTTATATTTTATTATAGTACACAATTTTGCAAACTTTATTTCAATCGACGATCATTTTCTTCTCTCTTCTTCTTCTTCTTATATATATATATATATATATATATTCTCATCGTCGTCTACTTTGTACTGTAGGGAAATTTTTTTTTTTTTTCAATTTTTTTTCCAACAGTAATAAAGAATAAGGAAAAACAATAAAAATAAAAATAAAGCAATAACTCATTATCTCGCTGCGAGAGAGAGAAAGAGAGAAAGAGAGAAAGAGAGGGAGAGACCTCCTCCTCCTCCACCCCGTCCCCACTATATTTGTCTATATATTTAGTGTATTTCTAATTTTCTAATTTTCTAATTTTCTAATTATTAGAATTCTTCAATTCTTAATTTCGTTTTTTTTAACTTTGATCTTCTTCTTCTTCTTCTTCTTCTTCTCCTTCTTCTTATTCTTTATTTTCTTATTTTCAAGATATATTTCTTACGGTATTTTATAAACACACACAGTGGGTATTCGTGCACGCGCGGGTCAACTTGTTGAATGACTCTGTGTTCAATTCATTGTGAATTCATTGTTAAGCATCATCAAGTGACCCGCACCCACGAATACGCACTGTATATCGTTGTTAATGTGTAAACTATACTATAATAATTCATCACCCCATACCCACACCCAACACCCGCTCAATGAGCTCTGCGATTGTCAGAGCGGTATTTTGATGTGTATTAACTAATAATAATAATAATATATATATATATATATATATATATATATATATATATACCATATTATACGTATAGGAAATTTAAGAAATACTAACGATAAAGAACGATAAATTTAAAAAAAAGAAAGAAAAATACGAAAACGAAAACAATATTACATTAAACATTGATTCTTGGTTTTTATTTTTCATTTTTTATTTTTTTTATTTTCTTTATTCCTTTTTCTTTGACATAAAATAAAATTTATGCCGTTTTCGATTTGCTGCTCTGGAGCGCTGTGCGGTTGCTCCGAGCGCGGAAACGTATATTCGGTTTATAATAGATTGATGCTCACTTCCCTAGTTGCACCAATCAACGAGTGAGCACTGATACTTGATGCGCTCTTGTATGCTCCGTGTAGAGCAATATTACGTCGCATAAAAATTTAGAACATTCTCGGTGCAACTCTAGAGCAGAAAATCGAAAACGCCATTATTATCCGTTCAAAATGACGAGGATACGAAAAGAGACAGAGAAAGAGAGAGAGAGAGAGAGAGAGAGAATTTTAGGAGAAATAAAAATAGGAAAAAAACTAAATAAATAAATAAATTGAAAAGTAAGGGGGAAAGAAAGAAAAAAAAAAAAAAAAAGAGTATATGGACTATAAAATTAGCACTGCACACATAGATGATAGATAATTCTATTATTATTATTATTATTATTATTATTATTATTATTATTATTATTCTTTAATCTTTATTCTTTATTCTTTATTATTATAGAATACATAAATTAATTATTTAATATAAAATATATTAGTAGGTATACATACGTATATAATTTTAAGTATTTACGTGATACGCGTATATACTGTATGATATACTATTATACTATACCATATATACAATATTGTTATTGAGAAGCGAAAGAAAGAAAGAAAGAAAGAAAGAAAGTATATGGTTATATGTATGTCTATACTATATCATGAGTGTAATACCCTAGCGGTCTTGAATTTGGTCTTTTTCGCTGCTAATTCTTTTATGTTTTCCTTTATTTTATTTTTTTTTTATAAATTTTTTTTTTATTATTTTCTTTCTTGTCTTTCGTTATCCTATTATCAGGCTGCTCGCGGTATAAATAGTAGTATATATGCGCATATAGTATAATATAGTATAGGATATGTGTGTGTGTGTGTGTCGGATGCGAACGATATAGAGAAACAAGTAAAAAAGAAAGAAAGAACGAGAAGAGAAGAGAAGAGAAGAGAAGTGAGTGAGAGAGAGATAGGGAGAGATAGGGAGAGACAGGGAATTAGAGAGATATTATATTGATAATAATTAAAACGATACATTATTATTATTATTATTATTATTATTATAATCATAGCGATACATATGTATGTATAAGAAAAATAATAACAATGATAATAATAATAATAATAATAATAATAATTTCAAAACTCTGATATAGTTTATACTATATATTACCTATATATAGTAAATATACCTATAGAAGCTGCTGTATATACGCAGTGGATATAATATATATAATATATATATTATATGAAATAGCGTTACTCAATGCACTTCAAAAAAGAAAAAGAAACACCTACGTTATAATATTTATATTTACTTATATATTTATATATATATATATATATATTTTTTTTTTTTCTTCTCTTTTACTTCTTTTTCTTCTTTTTCTTCTTTTAATATACATATATATATATATATATATATATATATATATAATACGCGTACATCTATAGTAGGTATACCGTAAGTATATATAATATTTTAGATATATATGCTTTAGTCAATTATTATTATTATTATTATTATTATTATTATTATTATTATTATTACTATGATTATTATTATTATTATTATTATTAATATTATTACTATCATTATTATTATTTAAAGAAACCTTATAGTATGTATTATTTAATAATTATATTATAGATTACCTATACATATATATATATATACATATATATATATATATATAAATATATACATATTCATATGAAAAGAAAGATAGAAAGAAAGAAAGAAAAAGAATAATAGGAAAATTAAAAGTATAAAAGTAAAAAAAAAAAGGAAAAAGTAAAACTTTTGATAAGAAATGATAAGCAAAAGAAATAATTATTTAAAAAAAAAAAAAAAAAAACATTTCATCGGTATAACATTGAAGTGCACTAAATAACGCGCCCCCCACTCATTGTAGGATTATCAGGATCTTACGATGGATAGTAAATAATAAGAAAGATGACGAGTCGGGTGAAATTTTTTTTTTTTTCTTTTTTATCTGATATTATTTGAAACGTTTTTATTTTCTTAATTTTTTTCTAATTTTTTTTTTTTTTTTTGTGATTATAGTAGATGACTCGTTATCTTTTCTTATATATATATATATATTATCAAACGTTCGGTTATTAATTATTTAATGATTTTAAGGAGCGATACAACATTAATAGTTTCTTATTAATAAATATTTTAAAACTGTCTTGTACATTGTGTAACAATTTATTTATTTATTTAAATTAATTAAGTAACTAATTATTCATTCATTTCATTTCATTTTTTTTATATTCAATCATATACTACATCTATCTATATGTACATATATACAATGATCAATGATCGGTATTTAAACTAAATATAACTGCACACCGTACAGTTAAACTTGGAAAATTTAAATCTCAATCAATCTCATCGGTTAGGACCTTATACCCCAGGGTCCTATCTAATTGAAAAAATTTTTTGACCGAATTGATTTTTTTTTTTTATATAGGGTGAATATTTTCCGGTGTCTGATCTGGGAGGAGCTTCGAAGTGCCGAAGCTCCGCCTTCTTCTATTCATACTCGTTCGCTTATCGGAATCTAATAGCCGATGAATAGAAGAAGAAACTCCGCCCAGATCAGACCTCGGAGAATAATACCCTGTATAATATTTAGAGTATTGAAATTCGAATATGACCGAAATCAAAGACCTATAATATATAATTTTCATCGTGTTTACGTCAGGCATTGCATGATACTGTGATACTGCTTAATTTGTGTTTAATCGGAAAAGAAAATATTCACTCCAATGTGTAATTTCATTGTGAATTGCCATCAATCGAAATCTCATCAATTTCTTCTTCTTTTTGTCGTAATTTTCAAAATTCGTCAAAGAAATTTGATAGATTTCATTACACATTATATGTGAAAATCTAATCGTTATTTCCTATGTTGTTGTAACAGTGTTGTGTATCGTGCTTTTTTTTTTTCATCGTCCAAAATCAATTTCAACCAATAGATGTATGTAGTTCAGGGTTGCGCGTAGTCAGTCTTTTATCTTAAACTTTACATGGTATATAAATACATAAATCGTTTATTTGAATATATATACAGGGTGAGTTTTCGACTGGTTGCTTAAAGGGTGAGGCTTAGATTGGCTAAGACTCCGCCTCCTCCTATTCATACAATAAAAATTCTCACTCATTCTCAGCTACTATTATCTCTGATAATAACAAGTATGAATATAAAAGGAGGCGGAGTCTCAGCTGACTCAAGCCACACACCCTCTCAGGAACCTATATATAAAACTCACCCTGTATACATAGAAATTTAACAACCTCATAATGTATCCTTTGTTAGCAATGTCTTTTGTTTTGTTATTTCAGCCCCATGGACCCATCCGTACCTCCCAAGAACGCAGTAGTGAGGTACGTTGCCACGAATCATAAGCCATAAATTAACGATGTCGTACGTTTGCTTTACCATCCCCCTCGACCTTACAATTCTCTTTTTCGGATATGCAGGGTGAATTTTTTCTGGAATCGTATGAATACGTAATAAGTATGAACAGAAAAGGGGTGGAGCGTTTGCGATGGGTAAGGGGCTCCTCTCTCATACGATACCAGGAGAGATTCACCCTGTATATTAGGGTGCTTTTTTTGAAACGGCTATTTTTTTTTTTGCAACTTCCCATTGAAAATCTTGTTGTAGACGTCGAAAAGGGAATCCTGTCGAATTATTAGCTCTTAATTCTGATTCTAGTACTTGCGCTCTTCTTTTTAAGTTTTTCCATGCTAAAAGCATGTGAACATTCCGACTTTTTCTTTAGGCGCGCAAAACTCAGCCGCATTTCAATGGATTGTTCTCATCCAAGACTCATTTTACAGAGAACTTAGTGTTATTCAAAAGTGCTTCAGGTAGTTTGGCTGTCGTTTCAACCGCCGCACTTGTGTGAGCCTCCAAAGTCGATTTTATGTATAATTCTTCTTTCTCGCTGTGGGCGAATAAACAGTTGGACTTGGAGAAAAAAACTTGGGAACAATTTTGTAGGAAATTTATTTCTCTACAAAAAAAGTTAAACACATAAAGTCTCTCAAACCAGTATTTCAAAAGATATAAGAACTTTGATTTTTTTGAATATAAAATTCCAACAAAATGTCAAGTTCAATATTTTCAAGTCAGTCAAACTATCTTGGGCACTTTTGAAGAACACTAAATTCTCTGTCAAATGAGTCTTGGATGAGAACAATCCACTGAAATGCGGCTGAGTTGTGCACGACTAAAGAAAAAGTCGTAATGTTCACATCTGCTTTTAGCATGGAAAAACTTAAAAAGAAGAGCACGAGTACTAGAATCGGAATTAAGAGCTAAAAATTGGACAGGATTCCCGTTTCGACGTCTACAACAAGTTTTTCAATGGGGAGTTGCAAAAAAAAAAATAGTCATTTCAAAATAGTACCCTACTGTATATATGTGATAATCGTGTGTCCTTCTGTGTGTGTGTGTGTGTAATAGGCTGGCTTTTAAGGTGTTTGTTTCCTTGCAGTGGTGCAACCACTAATGACGAGCAGGTAAAACCACGTAGTCTTCGTTTCACGTGGAGTATGAGGACGACCAGCAGTCGGGACCCTAACGAAATCATGTCTGAGATACGCAAGGTATGAATACATGATTGTTATAGATACATATTATCTGTTTTTGAAAAAAAAAAAAAAAAAAAAAATAACCAGTGATAAAAATAACAACAGGGAAGTTGGTATAATATAATATCAATTTTTTTTTTTTTTTTTCACACATTATTTGATCTAAAATTACTTTTTTTTTCTTCTTCAAATCTCTCACGCGCTCAAAAGGTAAGATTCGAATTGCCCGCGCCATATCGACGCCATATTGCGCCTGCGCGTTTACGTCAACACTTAGAATCGGCCGGTAAAGTAGTTTGTCATTGTTTTTTTTTTTTATTAAAAAAAAAGTGGGATTAACGAACTTCCCTGTTTTATCAACGCGTTTATCAAGTTTAAAAATTGTTTTTTTTTTTTTATTATATTTGAGAATATGAATAGTATAAAACGCTTAGTGTTTGATAAATAAGCCGTTTGAATAATGAATATAGTAACAAAAACGAAAAAAAAAAAAAAAAATGAAAAAAAAACATGAGAAAAAAAAAAAAAATAATGAAATGAAAATATCGGCGAACAGTTAGAAATTGTTGGCATTGGTTTTTGGTACACCGCTTAATAAGGTGGTAATATAGGTGCTGGATGCGAATAAGTGCCAGTACGAGCAGAGAGAGAGATTTCTACTGCTATGTGCCCACGGTGACGCAGCGACCGACAGTCAAGTACAGTGGGAGATCGAGGTCTGCAAACTTCCCCGTTTGTCATTAAACGGTGTTAGATTCAAACGTATATCCGGTACATCAATTGGCTTCAAGAACATCGCTAGTAAGATTGCTAACGAGCTTAAACTGTGACTGCCGGCAAATGGCGCCAACGAAAATGGCGCCAATCCATAACACAATCGAGATATCAACAAACTATGCCATAATAATATATTAATAAATTCAAACGATTATTATTCATATTTCTTAAGTTGGGGATCATCCGGATCTTTGCCAACTGACGAGGAAGAAATATTCGTATAAATTTATTATCATTTACTACCAACCCCCCCCCCCCCCCCCCTCCGTAATGACTAATCAACAACAACAACAACAACAAAAAAAAAAAAAAGAACCGCTTTCTCTTCTGTATACAATGTCTTTATTCGCAATTATGACGGAAAGAGAGAGAGAGAGAGAGAGAGAGAGAAAGAGAGAAAGAAAGAGAGAGCGAGAGTTGGGAAGCGTTGTTGTCTTATTCTCTTGTCTATGGAAACGTAGGTTTCCTGATGTTAGGCAATTAGTTTTCTTTGGAAACTTGAAGTCTGACGACACCTATCTACTAATATTTTAAATTTCTATGGCTGATATTAGAACTATCGGTCATAGATTATATAAAATATTAATAGATGTGTCGTCGACTGCCAGTTTAGATAAATAAAAACTAATTGCCTGTCGATTAGGAGATTGAATTTTCACAGATTCGCTCTGTATAGTATTAGTATATTTTTCTCTATCTTTCTATTTCTATTTCTTTTTCTTTTTCTTTATCTTTATCTTTATCTTTTTTTTTTTTTACATATTATATACAACGTAACGTATAATATATATATATCGTAAATATGATATGGAGGACTTCCTAATGGCCTTGCAATATTGAATAATAATATAGACACACACATCTGTGATTCGAACCACAGTTTGATATATTATATATTATTATGTTCGTTATATCCTAATACTCCGAGTGCCAAATGGACAAATAGTAATGCGATTGAAAAAAAAAAAAAAGAAAAAAAAAAAAAAGAAGAAGAAGAAACACAACTCAAGTGATCAAGTCTGTGAGAGAGCGAGTTATAACGAGTTAACGTAACAATATTAAAACGACTGATCGATACCCAATATATTGTATAAAAATAAAACAGACAAAAAAACAAACAACAAACAACAACCACATATTATAATTATACGCCTGCGCGCCAATTATAAATATATATATATATATATATATATATATATACCGTGAGGTTCTGTGGACGCGGACACGCTAGGGATACCAACCGAAAAATATTGCTATTTCAGGGGCAGTAATAGCTGTAGCTGTAGCAATTTAGTAACTTACTATAGATTAGACCGGTTCAAAAAAATCGACTATTCTTTTTCTTTCAATTTTCGCATTGAAACACTTTCGGGGGGCTGAAAAAAGATGCCTGTTAAAAGCGGAGCTCTTAATATTAAGATTTAGAGGTCGCTCATCGCGGATTTCTATTTTCCATTTGAATAGCATAGGAAATTTTTTTTTTTTTTTTTTTTTTTGAATAATTTTGTAGCTCACAAACCAATGAACAAATCCAAATGACTCAAACATATTTTCATAGGAAATTGAACACTCTACAAAAAGCTTCTCTTATCATTTTTTTATAAATTGACTCCTTACAAAGTTATTCAAGCTCAAATTTCAATTTATAGTTGAGTAAACTATTTTTTTTTTTTTTTTTTTTTGATTTTTTTTTCCACAATGATAGATACATTTTTTAGAGTGTTCAATCCCCTATCAAAATATGTAAGAGTCATTTGGATTTGTTCATTGGTTTGTGAGCTACGAAATTCTGAAGAAAAAAAAAAAAAAAAATTCCTATGCTATTTAAATTGAAAATATAAATCCGCGATGAGCGACCTCTAAATCTTAATATTAAGAGCTCCGCTTTTAACAGGCATCTTTTTTCACCCCCCTCGAAAGTATTTCAATGCGAAAATTGAAAAAAAAAAAACAAGAATAGTCGATTTTTTTGAACTGGTCTACTATAGATATTTTCTAGTAAAATCACTATAAATCTAGTGATTATTGTTCACTTATAGATTTCTTGACCAGAAAAATCTAGTGACTAAGATTTATATAGTGATTTCTAGTGGATTTTATTAGCAAACATCTTCTAGTAAGTTATTAAATTGTTGCTACTGCTGCTGCAGTTTACTGCCCATAAAACAAGCACTCTTTTTTTTTTTTTTCGGTTGGTATCCCTAGCGTCGTTCCGCATTCACAGAATCACACGGTATATAATGCGATTGTAATAATCTAATTCGCAATATATGATTTATATCGGACACGATTCTAATACATATATATTATATTATATACTTTACTATATATATAATATATATATATATTATATACATTTTATAGGTATATACTGCGAACCATTTTAGTAAATAATATGAATTAATTAATTAATTAATTAATTAATTAATTAATTAAATAAGTAAATAAATAAATAAATAAATATAGTTGAATATTCGCGCGGTATAATATTATATATAGTATTTATTCGCGATATTTTTTATTCCTTTTCGAATATAATTCTTTTTTTTTTTTTTTTTTTTATATATCTCTTTCTCATTCTTTCTCCTTCTCTATTTTCTTTCTTTTCCTATATATATAATTCAAATAATAATCATTACGTCAGAAAAATTCGATATATTATCTATATATAATTATATATTGTATAATATGGTGGTCGGGGAATTAATTTTTGGTGTTAGAGAAACGTAATCATCATTATCATTATCATCGTCATCGTCATCATCATCATAATCATCATCATCATCATCATCATCAATATCAATAAACTCACACACATACATACATATAGACAGAAAGAAAGAAATAAAGTAATAACAATAATAAAAACATACACAATATTACATATAACATATACATACACAAATTGCATAGTATATTATATAATATAATATAGTAGTAGTATATAATATCTAATATCTAATATCTAATATCTATTATTTCATAAACGATTTAGAAATGAAATTTTGTTTATTATTATTATTATTATTATTATTATTATTATTATTATTATAAGCCATCTATCTTTCCCACACCCCCACAACCCCACGCTTTCTCTTCATTTTATTTTTCATTTACAATTTATTACAAAATTATCATTATTATTGATTATTGATTATTGCGATAGATAATATAATTTTCAGAATTAAAATAATATAACACAGACACACACGCACACACACACACACACATAAAAATATTATACAAGAGAGAGAAAATTATTATAGTATAGATAAATTAATTAGATAATTAATAAACTAATATTATTATTATTATTATTATTATTATTGAAATTCATGATTATAATAATTATATCGTCTTCGCAGCAGAAAATTTAGTGTGTAAATACTATATATATATATATATATATATACACCATATAAAAAAGAATAAAAAAAAAAACAAAAAACCATACACACATAAATTAAATTAAATTAAATTAAATTAAATTAAATGAAGAAATAAATAAATAAATAAATAAATATATAATAATAATAATGAATGAGATGACATTGGATAAAAACTATATATATATATATATATATATATATATATATATATAGTATGATGTGTTTAGAGAGAGAGAGAGATAGAGAGAGAGAGAGAGAGAGAGAGAGAAGAGAAAAGATTTAAAAAAATGAAAGAAACAAAAATTAAAATAAAATAAAGAAGGAATAGGTGTGTAACTACTACTACTACTACTACTACTACTACTACTATTATTATATTGAGATAATACAGAAGAATAAGAATAAGAAAAAGAAGATGAAGAAGAAGAATAAGAATAAGAAGAAGAAGAAGAAGAAGAAGATAAAGAAGAAGAAGAAGAAGAAAAATAAATAAAGATGAAGAAAACAAACATAAACACTATAATATATATTATTATAGTACCTATAATAGTTATTATATTATTGCGCATCTTAATACTAACAAGATCTGCTATTTTTACCAAGGATATAGGTGTATAATGATGATAATAATAAATGTATAGGGTATTATTATTATTATTGAATATTATTATTATTATTATTATTATTATTATTATTTGAATTTGAATTTAGTCAAGAACTTTATTGATATGATGTGTGGTATAATTTTATAACATATATATAATACCTACATATTTATATCATTTTTTTTTTTTTTTAAATGTACATTTAATATTTAATTAAATATATATATATATATATATATATATATATATATATATTAGACCGGTTTAAAAAATCGACTATTCTTTTTTTTTTCAATTTTCGCCTTGAAACACTTTCGGGGGGCTGAAAAAAGATGCCTGTTAAAAGCGGAGCTCTTAATATTAAGATTTAGAGGTCGCTGCATCGCGGATTTCTATTTTCCATTTAAATAGCATATAGGATTTTTATTTTTATTTTTTCTTCAGAATTTCGTAGCTCACAAACCAATGAACAAATCCAAATGACTCTTACATATTTTGATAGGGGATTGAACACTCTAAAAAAATGTATCTATCATTGTGGGGAAAAAAAAAATCACAAAAAAAAAAAAAAAAAATAGTTTACTCAACTATAAATTGAAATTTGAGCTTGAATAACTTTGGAAGGAGTCAATTTATCAAAAAATAATAAGAGAAGCTTTTTGTAGAGTGTTCAATTTTCTATGAAAATATGTAAGAGTCATTTGGATTTGTTCATTGGTTTGTGAGCTACAAAATTATTGAAAAAAAAAAAAAAAAAAAAATTTCCTATGCTATTTAAATGGAAAATAGAAATCCGCGATGAGCGACCTTTAAATCTTAATATTAAGAGCTCCGCTTTTAACAGGCATCTTTTTTCAGCCCCCTCGAAAGTATTTCAATGCGAAAATTGAAAGAAAAAGAAAAGTCGATTTTTTTGAACCGGTCTAATATATATTAATTTTTACTCATTTAATATCTCATATCTATAATCTTAATCTTCAATAGTTTATATATTATATTATATTAAAATAAATAGTAATCGCGTAAATAATAGGTATATTATTATAGGTATAGGTATTATATTATTATTATTATTATTAATAATAATAATCGTAATAATATTATATTATATTATATTATATCGCACGTCTCATCGATTATTAAAATTTATCTAGTATTTATATATATATATATATTATAGAATATATATATATATATATATATATATATATATTTATATAAAGTCAAGGGCCACGATGTGTATTAATTATTATACTAGTATATTAATATTATATTATATATAAAAAATATTACACTTGCAGGAATGACGGTGTTGTTTGTTTTTAATTTCTCTTCTTTGTTGTTGTTTTCTTTTCTGTTCTTTTCTTTTCTTTTCTTTTCTTTTCTTTTTTTTTCTCTCTCTCTCTCTCTCTCTTCTTCCCTCTCTTTCCCTATTTCTAGTATATATATATATATACTAGGTATATACATATATACCTTGTATGTATAATTCAAATCGGATGACGAAATTGAAAAGAAAAAAAAATAAATAAATAAATAAAAATAAATAAAAATTATTCCAGGGTACACATACTTTTGTATTTTCTATTTTCTATATATATATATATATATATATATATCTGTTTTCCAATTTTTTTTTTTTTTTTTTCTCCGCTAATATAATTCTATACTATACTTATGATATGAATTTAAAACAACAACAACAACAAAAAATAATAATAATAATAAGGAAATAAGGAAAAGGCTTTAGGGACTTATTTAACAAATTTACAATAAATAATATAATATCATAAATAATTCTTTTTTTTTTTTTTTTTTTTTTTTTCTTATTATTATTATTATAATATTATTTAAATATATTCAATGAATACGAACACTACTACTACTACTACTACTACTAGTTTAATGTATACCTTAATATAGTATATATGTGTACATAGATTTTATATTATTATTATTATTATTTGCCGATGATGAGCCTTTCGATATATATATAAATTTTCGATGATTTAAATACCTACCTATATATATATATATACATATATATAAATATGTGTGTATATAGTCGTAAAAAAAAAAAAAAAAAAAAAAAAAACAGAAAGAAAAAGAAAGAGAAAGAGAGAGAGAGAGAGAAGTAAAAATTGAGAAAAAAAAATAATAACAAATTTTTTGAAATAACTTGAAACTATATAGTAATAGTAGGTATATATATATATATATATATATATATATAATTATATTAGTCGATTGAAATTAATTTTTCAAATCATATTTAGATATATTAAACCGGTGTTCATAATAATTATATTCACACATTAAACATCGGCGATCTATATTAACAATATTCAAATCATACATACACACACATACCTACAGTATATACCTATATATATATATATATATATATATATAAATATATACACAGAATAATTGTATAAGTTATAACGACTGGAGGTGGTGTTATGATATTTAATTATAACTACTATATTGTTGTTTGTACCGCTACAATTTTTCATCATCAGTTGTTATAACAATATATAATATAATATATATATATATATATATTATTATTATTATATAAATATAATAAGTAGAGATAACGCTATATACCACCTAATGATATAGTCTAATTATTATCATCATCATTATCATTATTATTATTATTATTATTATTATTAGTATTGTAATAAGATTAAGGATCCTCGTAGAGTTAATAGTAAATCCATATATATATATATATACTATAATATACAACAATATTATATTATATAATATAATATAATATATATATAGAATGTAATCGAATAAGGAAAGAAAAGAAATAAGAAATAAGAAGACGAGACGAGACGACCCCCCTCTGCGCTAGCTTGCTTTAACAATAATATTATAATTAACGTGAATGTGTGTATAAAATAAAAATTAATGATTAATTAATACTTGAAAAACAAAAAAACAAAAACAGAAAAAAAAAACAAAAAAAAAAAAAAAAAAAACATAAAGAATTAATGAAGGGAAAATAAAATTAGTTATAGAAGAAGGAAAGAGAAAAGAACATATATATATACATACATACATACATACATAAATACATAAAAAAAAAAAAAAGGAAAAAGTACAGAAAGAAAAAGAAAAAAAAGTACAGAAAGAAGAAGAAGAAGAAGAAGAAGAAAAAAAAAAAGGGGGAACTAATTATAATTAATATAAATTACTATATATAAGCTAAATAAGATACACTCATTAATTTTTAACATAAAATATTGATATAAAATGATGATTGAAACAATGGGATGAATATATATAGTATATATATATAATTATTATTATTATTGAATATTATTATTATTATTATTATTATTATACTATATATAATAATAATGAGTTAATAAATTAATTAATTAATTGAATTAATAGTATGGCTGGGCGGACAACTTTGAGCTACCTGATATAAGTGAAACTTATAGAATGATTATACATGTATAGTACATAGACGATTATTAAGTGACGCGATGGACCACACACACACACACACACATACACACACAGGACAACAATAACAATAAGACACGTAATAGACAGGGAGAAAAAGAAAGAAAAAAAAACAAAAACAAAAAAAATTATTAAGTGGATATGAAAGGTGAATTTATTATACACCTCGAATTTTTGGCAGCCCGTTTCTCAGCTAAAACACATCCGATTTATGTGAAATTGATATCAGTGACGCAGAAAAAGTGAACGAAGGGCACGATGCTCTTGAATTTTCAAAAAGTGAAAATAAAATTTACAGATTTTCATCAAGAGTGGTGGCTTTGTAACGAATAATCGTTGTTGCTGACGTTGTATACTTGATACATATGGAATTAATCCAGAACATTTTCGCTTTTTGGAAATCCAAGAGCATCATGCCATTCGTTCACTTTTTCTGTGTCACTGATATCAATTTCACATAGATCGGATGTGTTTTAGCTGAGAAACTGACTGCCAAAAATTCGAGGTGTGTAATTCATCTTTCATGTCTCCTTAAGGCCCTCCATAGTCGCCCGCCTCCTTTTGGTCAAAATGTGTCACATTTCGACCAAACGGAGGTGGGCGACCAGGGATGAGCCTTAAAGAACGAATGATTTAGAAAATTGCAAAAAAATAAATAAAAAAGAGATAGAGAATTTTCTTTTCTCGCTGTTATTATGATATATTGTGGGGATGCATTATATACCTACTATAAATTATATTGCGTATATAACTGTACCTATTTATTTATAAACTGCATTCATTGATTATTTGATCGTTAGTAACAGCTGTTTATTAAAAAAAAAAGACGAAAAAAAAGAAGAAAAAAAAAACGATAGATTTTTATCCATATAACTGAAGGAACAGATCACAGAATTCTCATAGGCATTAAAACACACATATACATATATACAGGGTGAATTGTCCCTGGTGTCGCACGAGGGAGGGGCTTATCATCGCAAAAGCTCCGCCCCTTTCCTATTCGTACTCGTTATCGTCGTATATTCTTCTTCTTCTTTTACTTCTTTGACCACAATCACGTTTTACGATGATAAGCTCCTCCCTCATGCGATAGCAGGAACGATTCACCCTGTATACGTTAAAACCTACCTACTTACTTACCTACTTACTTACTTACTTACTTACTTACTTACTTACACAGAAATTCGAACCTGTAGATAGATAGATTACTATATATTATAACTTCATACATAATATACATAATACATTACATATATAGGTACAGCTTTGCTAAGTGTTTTCTGGTGATCGGTATCTAGCAAAATGTAGCGATAAAGAATTTGTAATAAAAATGGTGACAATTATTGTTTTCCTATTTATAAAAAATAATATCAGACATATATGATCCCATATACAGGGTGAGTCTTTCCTGGTATCGAATGAGGGAGGGGCTTATCAGCGCAAACGCTCCGCCCCTTTCTATTCATACTCATCATCGTCGTATCTATCGAGAAATGCCACTTTTATTTTCACCCACCGTCGAAACTGATGATTTCAACGAGTATGAATGGAATGGGGCGGAGCGTTTGCGCTGATAAGCCCCTCCTTCATTCGATACCAGGAAAGACTCACCCTGTATACATGCGGTCAATACAGTTGATTATAATAATTAAGATTATTATTTTTGTTTCTGGTTTTTTGATTTTTTTTGTTTTTTTTTTTCATTGATTGCATCAGCCTTTTTATTTATCATACTACAAACTACTATTCAGTTTATTTTTTTTTTTTTTTTTTTAATTTTCAAATTTTTATTCTATTTAAATATACTAATCATCAAACAGAGCTTGTATATTTTATCAAAGCTGGGCAAGAATATTTTATCAATCATTAAATAATTCGTAAAATTATTTCAAAGAGAACGAATTTGAATTTAAAATTTTATAAGACTGAAGAAAAATTAGCAAAAATGGTTCGGAGCAATTTATAGAATAATAAGAAAATTTTGGTAAGATTGGCTTCAGCAAGAAAAAGGAGAAGAAGAGTCGGATCATCCTGCATTTGCCACAAAGATCATCAGGTTTGTATGAAATGACTAAGAAATATTAATACCAAATTTTATAGCCTTAATTAACAAGTTCAAGTGATTTAGAAAAATTCAAACTGACTTCTGCAGAAAAATTAATTCTTTAATTAACTATCATTACATATTGCGGTTGCCTTACAGTAGATGTTCTAGAAATCTGATAATTTATAGTATACACAAAGGTGCCGAGATGTATTGATACGCCTTATTACACGCAACTCGTATTACATTCGTGTGATTACGATTAGGCGAGTGATACCGCGACGTTATCGACACATGATTATATCGGCACACGACGTTATCGGCAGAAAATAGTTCGACAATGCGAGCACGAGATGGCGCTATAATTGGTAGCCCCGCTGCAATTTATCAATAAAGAGCACTGACCTAGGGTAATAGCGCCTGTCACGGGGTCAGTGACCTCAGTGGCCCTCGTGGCGTCGATGAGTACGCATGGGGTGCGTTATAACGAGACTCGATAGAAATATTCCGTACGCAATAATATTACAACTGCATTAATCATTTTTTTTTTTTTTTTTTTTGTAAAATTAACTGTATTAGGTAGAATATTATTGTAATACGGACGTAGTCTGTTTTATGACGACGCCTATGCTACAGCAATAAATTCTTAGATATATGAATATACTAATCAACTGCTTTGTTATTTTTTACCTTCCCCTCCCTGCGATTATACATATTACAAATTTAGATTTAAGGGGAAATGAAAGGTGGATTATTATACATCTCGAATTTTTGGCAGCTCGTTTCTTAGCTTAAAACACATCCGATCGATGTGAAATTGATATCAGCGTTGACTGAATATTCTTAAAGACGGTTCCCCTTATGGGACTTTGTGAGCCGGCAAAGTGGGCTCAAAGTGGGCTTGGGGATTGAAAAGTGCCCGAAGTTACCGACTGAAATAGCATTGCAGTATATCTATAGTGTACGAATATATAGATATACTGCAATGGTAATTCGGTCGGTAACTTCGGGCACTTTTCAATCCCCAAGCCCACTTCAAGCCCACTTGGTCGGCTCACGGAATAACCCAGGGTGAGCTGTCTTTAGAATACTCAGTCAACGATATCAGTGACGCAGAAAAAGTGAACGAAGGGCATGATGCTCTTGGATTTCCAAAAAAAGCGAAAATATTTCGGGTGTTTTTATATTTATCGCAAGTACAATGTCAGCAACAACGATTATTCGTTACAGAGCCACTCTTGATAGAAAACTGTACATTTTATTTTCGCTTTTTGGAAATCCAAGAGCATCATGCCCTTCGTTCACTTTTTCTGCGTCACTGATATCAATTTCACATCGATCGGATGTGTTTTAGCTGAGAAACTGGCTGCCAAAAATTCGAGGTGTATAATCCATCTTTCATTTTCGAAAATTTGCGGACACCTGCTAGGATCAGATGCTCTCCGGATACTACAGAAGCAATTTTAGATTTATAGTTAATACTACAAGTCGGTAATTGCAGGGATTCTGATGCCGCCATGTTGGATGTGTATAAATGTAATATAATTTTCGTCTATTCGTAATACAAATTATTAACTAATTTACATTAGAAATCACTAAGCAACCGCAGTACAGTTTAATTTTAGCTTCTAGAAAAAAATCATTTCCGTGAAATTCGTCCTCCCGTTTAGGCTCAATTTGTAGACGAAAATTCATCGCTTCTGACGTCACAAAATATATATAGGACATGCCACTACTGTGGCACCTTAATTGTTTTTTTTTCTAACGAATGCATTCAAAGAAGAGCTTTCACATTTCTTCGTACTTTTCTCAACGTACAATGCACATTCTGCATTATTAATACAACTCGTCCGTTATTCTTCAATATCACAGCGATCAGGAACACAATCCAAGTTGCTGTTCGGAATCCCAGCTCTTAGTTACTCACTATCATCCGTAACGAAAAAGACTCGAAAGGAACCCAGTGTAGGACCTTTCTTGATCTAAGACTATTCATACATACGGAATTCGAAATTCGAACGATTTAATTTGCTGATGACTCTGTAAAATAATAATGTTGATGAAGATTCATCGATTCACACGTCTAGTGGTTGCTTAACGTCAATGAATGCATGTGATGAGTTTAAAAAAGGATTTTTACCTATCTACATCTGGCCTCAGCTCCTCACCGAACCGGTAATCGTGAAGTTCAACATCGAATTGTTTCAACTCTTGACATTGGCGAAGCATTTTTTCAACAGATGACGTCAGCTCACGAGGATCACACTCTTTGGTAGTAGTACTTGAACAAAGAGCTACGAGTCTTGAACGGTTTGAAAGTATGTTAAACATATTAGACAAACGTTCCAGGTCCAAGTCCATAATTGTGAGTTTTCTCAAATTTTTACAGTGCTGTAGCATTTCCAACACTTCGTTCTCGTAACAGTGAGTTCCAATGGGACTAAGAGCATCCAGCGTAACTTCCTCCAGTTTTTTACATTCTTTTCCAATATCGATCAGAAACTTTCCATCTCTCATTGGTACGCCATGCAAGCGGATAACCGTGAGATTCTTCCAACCCGAAATCAGATCCAACGCGTTCAAGTCCCAATCTAGCGATCCCTCTTCCCTGTGGCAAGTCAATAAAGTTTGATGTCAACTTGGAATGACGAATCTATAGGATAACATATTTTACATACCGTATTTACGTGAAAATAAGCCGCACCCGCGTATAAGCCGCACCCCGATTTTGGAAGGGTCATTTGCGGAAAAAAGTTTTTACACTCGTATAAGCCGCGGGTATAGATGACACAAGCCGGCGACAAAATTCGAATTTCAACACTGCTTTGCGCATGCGCGACCGCTTTTTGAATCACGGGAGTTCCCCTATTCCTCCATTTTGATTCAGATAAAAAAATGTTATAAAGTATTTCTGGCATTTTTACTGATTGCGTTTCCTTATACACCTATGCTCAGTCATTCCATGCTGTTCCAACGTTTTTTGTTCAATATTTCGCAATTGTATCCTCATATAAGCCGCACCCGCGTATAAGCCGCACCCAGATTTTGGGAGGTTGAAAAAGCGAAAAAAAGTGCGGCTTATTTGCGCGTAAATACGGTATATCACAGCCGAGATCATCTTACATGTCAGACGAATCGATCACCAGGACTTCTAAGCGTGGCGTATTTTCTACCAGCATTTTAAATGAAGAGTCCGTATTCCATGCATCGCTATGTTCCTCGGATACCAGGCTTCCTTTTTTCCTCAGGCGTCTGCGGAGGGCTTTGGTGTTCTCTGGTGCTAACATTACCAAAATTTTACGGAATTTCATTCGAGAATTATCATTAGGAGTAGATTTTAATAAATGATTGTGTTTGACTAATCTTGAACTTTGTCAAGTAGGTGAATTAAACGGATAAACTTACAATCGCTGTTACTTATCATGGTTAGATGGAGCCTGGTCAGATTCGGGAAAGCCGATGCGAGCAAGTGCACGTCACAATTTTTTTCTATGCGGTGAGTGAAACGTAAGGAGGAAATTTGGTATTCAGGATCCTTCAGCAGTTTCTGAAACATTGAAATATCCTGGAAATTCATCAATTGGACGACAAGTATGAAGAAGCTTATCTCCTGCTTTGAATTTTCCTTCGCCATGCGACAACTTTGAGAAGTGAAGTTGAGAAAGGGCACTGAACGGTTTGGAAATCAATTCCCTATGTATCCCTCGACTGAGGGGACTGAATTCAGTATTTTGAGGTAAACGCGTCTCAATTTCAAACAGTTTCGATTATACAAAATGGCAAAATTATACGGGGCTGGATTTACTGGAAATTCGTGACAATCTATTTGCTCGCCCTCAGAATTTCACCTTTGCCTTGTCGATCTTCAGCAGACTTGGCTTTCCACGAGGTGAATAATGTTCAGGCCAAGACAAGCAGCAAAATTCCTCCGGTGCATCTTCACGAGTGACTCTAATTACTTCGCTCAACAGATGTTGGGGGAACAGAGACCAACCCGTCTCGATTAAGCCGGGAACACGGCGTTTCGCGATATATGGAGGCAGTGGCATCTTTTTGACTTGCTCCAATTCTGCGCAAACTTCAACATTTCTTTCTGAAAAGTAATCAACGAAAATCTGAACTACTGTATATATGTTAATTAAGATCAAACTTCCTGATATCAAACTAAGTTATCCTACAAGATTAATTGTGTGATGAAAATTTAATACAGTCGAGAATTATTATTTGCGAAAATATACCGAGGTAGATTTTGCGAAATGAATCTTTCGGGTAAAAGTCTGTCCATTCAGTAGGGTCACGAACGATAGACATTATATCATTCTTCAGCAGGTTTAGATCTTGACCAGTACAGAGTTGAATAAACTTGAGGTTGCTTAGTTTCGTGAATTTTTGAGGCAATGGGATTCCGTATCGAGGGACGTTTCGAACAAACAAACTCAGCTTCTCGAGCTGTTGGCAATGTTCTAAAGTAAGTAGAAACTTGTTCGAGTACCAGATTATCTCTAAGAACAAATACTTGAGTCTGCTGAACAGTTCTTCCAAAACTTGGTTTCTTTCTGGATCATGACAGCTTAGTCGCCCACGTGAACCTGGCCAACTGACAGACAATCGTTTGAGATGAACCAGAGGTTTAAGAAAACGAGACAATTCTTCAACAGATTTGAATTCCAATCCATACAGAATGTTCAATTCGACTAGATTTATTGCCTTGCCGATTAAACTACTCAAATTTCCGACTCCACGCACGCAGTGAATATTTATCCCAAGTATTTTCTTGTATGTGTTTTCATCGTTGAAATATCTCTGGATATCCGACTCTTTTGTGAGCCCCAATTCGTCGGTAAAATCCAAATTCCTGAAATCACAGAGACGTGAGATTAAAGATGCGGAATATGAGGTGTTATGAGATTCGCAGATACTCAAGTAGATTCAAGAAGACGAAGAGTCGCTTTGAAGACGTATTTTGATGAACTGAAATCTGAAAAGCTTCGGGGGCTTGCATACACCTTGACATCCAATTTTTTGAGCTATGGCTGGTAATGGGTTGTGAAATCGTTAAGACTGGGATTAATTTGGCTTTGAATGATGTTATTCATTCGTTATGTTTGCACATCGAATGTCGTGTAGTGTAGAAGTATTGAGATGATTCAACTAGTGTGAATTTACAGATGATTAATTGATTCGTACGGGATTACTCTGGTACCAATCATTGGAATCAAACTCAACTTCACATGATCATTCTAAACAAGGATATCTACAGTTTGTACTACAGAAATCGCATTGAACTCATGGCAAGTGTTTGTTTTCAAAGATTTCCTCCATTTTTTAGCGTCACCGCATTTAGCAATCTCATTTCTGCGTTTATCACGCAAGTCTCTCGACCAATTTCAATATCAATAGTTCACAACGTGCGGAAACGTGTGCTGAATAAGTACGTAGAACTTGGACCCTGTAGGTGCAATGGTTTTCATGAAATCGTGTACAAAGTGTGAGAGACGTTGATTCGCAGGAAAACACTATGTATTGTTCGACTACGTTTTAAAATGACACCAACATAAAAACAAATAAGACGAGGAAAAGACTTAACGATGAATTCGAAGGTGTAAGTAAGCCCTGAACCAAAGTATAAAACCCAAGCATCTCTCACCTCAACAATTCTTTATCGCCAAACACAAGATCGTTAAATCTCTGGCAAGAATTTGCCAAAACCAGCCGTTCTCTGGCATCAAAATGCAGAATAATCATCACTAAAATTTCATCGGGCATATCCAGAATACTGCGAACACTGAAACGACGTTGAAATAACAATTTTAGATCGTGTCGTTATTTTGTTAAATTACTACAAACCTTGGATTACTCATGTTGTGGGATGAAATTGACGAGACTTTACGCAACTTGTGCTACGATTTATGCTGGGTCTACACGCGATGATTATGTTGGTATGATTATGTTGGTATGATAAGAAATCTGTTAACTGACTGGTCACTTCTGTTGTGGAAATTCAGTGATTGGCTAATCATATCAACATAATCATAGCGTGTAGACCCAGCATTATGCTGAGTCTACACGCTATGATTATGTTGATATGATTAGCCAATCACTGAATTTCCACAACAGAAGTGACCAGTCAGTCAACAGATTCAACTCAATCATACCAACATAATCATCGCGTGTAGACCCAGCATTAGGGATGGGCGATGTTTACCGATTAATCGAATAGCTCGATTATTTTTTTTCAATAATCGATTATTTTCGACCGATGTTTTTGAGGTCCGATTAATCGATGTTCGATGTATTTTACCGAACATCGATGAAAAGGCGCGAAAACGGATTTTTCAAATTTAGTAAATTCCGGACCAATCTCAATTAACAATCTGACGAAGAAAAGTCATACCAGAACGTCCGTTTCACCAATTTTCTTCAATTTTCAAAGTAAATTTGTCGAACATTAACTAGCACGAATTGTGTCGAATTTTTTATTGAAGAATTTTCCATGAAACATAATGCCGTTCACAAAAAAAAACTCAAAAAATAAATAATCGATGTTCCGATTTATTTTTCAAACATCGATGTTTGAACATCGATGCTTTTCAAACATCGATTATTCAAAAATCGATTTTTATTTTGAACATCGCCCATCCCTACTGTTGCGTGTTCTGCTCGTATCGCGATTAGACTGCACATTGCAGCAGTTCTACTGGCGAGCTAGTGTAATGCTTGGTCTACACGCTGTCTTCAAGTAAGATCTTGAACGTAGTGTCTTCAGAAATCTGTCAACTGATTGGTCAGTTCCGTTGTGGAAATTCAGTGGTTGGCTAAATACCTGATCTTCAACACAGCGTGTAGACCCGCCATAAACTGACTGCACTCATCCTTTTTTTTTTTCTTAAATTAACTGTATTAGGGTATTAGGTAGAATATTATGGCTGTTTTATGATGACGCCTAATACGTCATGAGCATGAGGAAGCAAATAGAGATATTCGAACAATAATTCATATCTGATATTTATTTTCAAGAATCAAATACAATTTACGAATTTTAAACAAATTTGTCGATGGATACGATTGTATCAATGCTACAGCAATAAATTCTTAGATATATGAATATACTAATCAATTGCTTTGTTATTTTCTACCTTCCCCTCCCTGCGATTATACATTACAAATTTAGATTTAAGGGGAAATGAAAGGTGAATTTATTATACACCTCGAATTTTTGGCAGCCCGTTTCTCAGCTAAAACACATCCGATCGATGTGAAATTGATATCAGTGATGCAGAAAAAGTGAACGAAGGGCATGATGCTCTCAGATTTCCAAAAAAGCGAAAATGTTTCGGGTGATTTCATATTTATCGCAAGTACAATGTCAGCAACAACGATTATTCGTTACAGAGCCACTCTTGATGGAAAACTGTACATTTCATTTTCGCTTTTTGGAAATCCAAGAGCATCATGCCATTTGTTCACTTTTTCTGCATCACTGATATCAATTTCACATCGATCGGATGTATTTTAGCTGAGAAACTGGCTGTCAAAGATTCGAGGTGTATAATCCATCTTTCATTTTCGAAAATTTGCGGACACCTCCTAGGGTCAGATGCTCTCCCGATACTACAGGAGCATTTTTAGATTTATAGTTACCCCAGCTTCGAATAACGCTGAAAATAGACTATGTTATCATTATTTATTGCTGAGAAAATGGTCAATATTGATTCTGAACAACTTTCAAAACACCAGAGTAATGAAAGTATGATTTTCAGATCAAGGACTGATCCAATTCGATTCTATCTTGATCCCAGCTTAATGGATGAACTAATTATTAATTAATAATTACAAAACAGTTTATAGAGGGAATATCATAGCGATTTATTAATAATAAATAAACAAACTCGATGATATTTCTATACAATACATTAACTGAATATATATTCTATCAATTAAATTGACTATATAATTTCAAAATTCATCATTATACAAATTATACAAATAACTCTACACAGATATTCATAATTTATTGTTTAACACCAGGATCATCAGTCATAGTACTTGGTTCTTCAAATCCGCTCGATTCTATGTGTGCAGATTCTGCGACTAGATTTTCTGGGTGTATATCCCCTTCCAATTGTTCTGCACCGGTTTGATATTGATCGCTAGGATAATTCTGATACTCCTGATCGTTGTATTCCCTATTTTGATACATTTCTTCACTATCTTGACCATACTGTTCCTGATTTTGGTATTCTCCCTGATTTGGGTACTCAGCTTCCTGATTCTGATACTGTTCCTGATTGTATTCGTTGTATTGATTATCGTAAGACTGCTCTGCGTACTGAGGATCATTATTATATCCCTCATTATTATCTTCTACTGGATTATAGTTTTCCATTTTATAATCTGACTCTGTGGTCATTTCTGGCTGTTCATAACTCGCGTCTAATTCTTTGCCCGATTCTCTAACTAACGGGTCAACGTTATACTGTTGCGATTCAACGCCGGGATAACTTTCGCTTGGTTCATCTGGGATGTAAGATTCCTGTATTTCTAAATTTTTTTCTGGAACCGTGTTGAACTCTTGTTGCAAATCGCGTTCCCTCTGATCTACTACTTCCTCGGTTTCATGTTTTCTAGTATTCTTTTCAGTCGACGATTCATTCACGTTGATAGAAGCGTCGATATCGTTAGCCGGGTTTCTGACTTCCTGCTCGGGTTCATCTCTCGATAAATTGCGCCCATTTTTCTGACTAGTTTCGTAGCTAGGATGTTCTGTGGGAAACAAGAAGCAGATATGTAGAATAAGCTGGAAATGCGACGCAGGCGCTGATTCGTAAATATTCATATTTTATTCACCAGTTTGATGGACCAACGAGTCCTGTATTTGGGTTGTTAGATAATTTAGGTTGCTTTGTAGGCTGGCCATTTCTTCCCTGAATAAAACCGCGATCCATAAATTAAATATTTTCACAGCAATGCTATAAAATGATCACATTGGAAGAAAATTGTACTCTTATCTCTCTTATAAATTTCATACGTGCTATTACTGTGCTGATAGAGGCGTCTTGGCGGTATCAGATTTAGCTGACTTCTTTTTTGGAATGACTTTAACTTTGAGATCGACCTTAATAGTTCGCTTCTTTCGTACAGGAGGCGATTCTGAGCTCATGGTAATCGCTGGTTCATCGCTCTCAACGATTCCCTCTGTCAACACATAATAGCCCGGAATAGATGTTTAAATAGCTAATCGTTTTTTATCAAATAATATACCATACAAGTTTAGTTTTCTTAATATTTAATTTTATTGTACTTGTGTTTCAGGCTGTTAGCTTCTAGCCGTTGTGTGAGAGATTGGCACTCGACAGATAGTTGCGAGACAACAGTAGCCTGATTAGCCAGAGCATCTTCTAGGCCGGCGACTGTAGCAGCTAAGAAATTTTTAATCCAACAATAGAAGATTTAAGATAGAAAAAGTTCCTTTCCTAAGATTGAAAGAAGAACGGTAGAAAAGTTCACCGTCTGCCCATGCTAGGCATAGTGCCATGGTGCCGATCCCTCACACACATAATATATATATATATCGCGCAGTACAGTTTACATATTAAAATCATTGAAGAAAATTTGTTCCATTCATTTCATCCTGCATCACGTTTTATGCTTTATTTATTCTTGATTATTATTAAAAGACAGTATACCTAACACAGGCACGTCTATATTCATATCTCACCATGCTTTGTCTCAATGTCCATTATCATAGATGTCAATTCTTTGTCGTTGTCTCTGGGAGTAGCGCCGGGAGTTCTATGCTCCTCGGAGTTGACCATCTTGTTGATATTCACCTGTAATTAGTTCAGTTTCAATAATTAGATGTAATAATTAGGTAAGAGAGCCTTTACCTCTTTCTCCAGCGAAGCTATCTGCTCGGAAAGCCTCAAATTCTCTCTCCTGCAATGCACCAGGTCAGCGTCAGCCCTCTCGAGTCTCTGTTTGTAAGAATTAGTCTCAGATTGAAGCCGGTTTTGCTCCTGTCTAGCCTGTCTCTCCGCCCTTTCAGCGGACAGTTTTCCAGCTGATATCTCCTGCTCAGCAGCATCCTTTTCGGCCACAGCCTGGCTCAGATCGCTCTGCATAGCAGCTAAAAGACAAAAAATTATGAATACACATTTGTTTCTAAGAAGGTTTGGCTTGCTCGTCTTTGATACGAACATATTTTGCTGTGCAATTCCTTCTTCAGTTCATCAATCAGCGCCTGTTTCTGGGCAAGATCTCTCCTGAGGTCGCTCATCTCCCTGCGTTGTTTTTCAGCCTCTAATTGTGACTTGCTAGCAGTATCCCAGTGCGATGCTACATCTGCGGTAAGTTGTTCGATCTGCTGACTATATCTGCGTTCAATCTGGTGTCTTTCTTCAGCGACTCTTCTACTCGCCTCTTGACTAGCTTCTCTTAATCTTTCGTGTTGTCTCTCCAGCTCGTCTCTGAGTCTCCGCATTTCGCCTTCAGCCTGAGTTTTTTCAAACTGAGATTGTTCAAGTACATCCAAAGTCCGTTTGGCCTTGTGAGCAGCGTCAGCTTCCCTGTCTCTGACTGAGGCGAGACTTCTTTGTACCTCCTCAAGCTTCATTTCTGCATCTCTTTTATCGCGCAGAGCTCTTTCCAGCTGATTTTTAAGCTCGGGAACCCCATCCCCACCTCCGCTCTCTGACAATCTTTTCATATTGGCCTGATTTTCCTCTTGGACTTTGCGCAGTTCTACTCTGGCCTGTGTGAGCTGTGCTTCAAGCTCGCTTATACGAGATTCAAATACTATGCTAGGGCCTTCTAATATCTTCTGGAGTTTAACTCGCTTTCCTTTACTGCCCATATTGTTATTCGAAGACTGATTATTAGGCTCGCGGTTTTCGTCCTCTGAATTATTGTCGTATTCCTCTATAACTGAGTTAAGAAAGCCGTTTTTATTCTTGTCATGGAGAGTCTCGTTCTCCGCAACAACCTGTGATAAGTTATTAGATTATCATATAGATTTAGAAAATAGAGGTTTTACCCGCTTTAACCGGGGTGGTGGCAATGTAGGAGAAGAATAAAATCGTTCATCGTATTCAATGTTTTATTACGGTGAGAATGGAGGACAGATAATAATTGTGAAAATAGCATTTGAAAACCATGAATTTCTGCTTCAAGCTAAAAAAAAATAAAAAATCGAATATGCAAAAAAACGATTATAGGCAGACGGAATATCTGAAACACAAGAACCAAGACTTTTTGGAATCGTCAATGTACCCTCTAAGCTTCTATGGAACGAATCTCTCAATGGACCCTCTGTTTTTTGAAAAATTGATAAAAACGTTCGCGAAAAACGCGATCAAATGCAAAAAAGATTTGTAACTCGACCACGTTTGAGTGGATCAAAAATCCGTTCCATAGAGGTTTAGAGGGTACATTGACGATTCCAAAAAGCATTGGTTTTTGTGTTTCGGATATTCCGTTTGTCTATAAACGTGGTCACCGTTTGGAAAATCGGTTTTTTGCAGAGCTTTACTTAAATGGACGCAGCGGACTTGATTTTTGTGATATTTGATGGTTTTTTTTTTCAGTTTGAAGCAGAAATTCGTAGCTTTCAAATGGTGTGTTCAGAATTATTTTCCGTCCATCATTCTCGCCGCAATAAAACATTGAATACGATGAACATTTTATTCTTTTCTTACCTATTGCTACATCCCCCTTGAAAAACGTTCACAGGGCTTTTTTACCTCTCTAACTTTGCCGAGTAGATTAGTAAGCTCGTCCCTACAGTATTGGGACTCTCTTTCAAGCTGCTCTATGTATTCTTCCTGGCGTTCAATGAACGACATTAATTCAGGTGGGGCTGATTGCGGATCTCTCGAAGACAACAGAGCCAAATTACTACATCCTCTAGATAATTGTGAGTTTTTTTGACGTGGTAAATACGGACTCAAACGAGGCTGGAGGCTTCCTAACATGCCTGTTCCCTTAGATTGGGAAACTTCACTAGCTATACTACGGTCGTCAGTCTCTTCACCAGACTCTATGTTTATCTTCGGGTTACTGTCTAACGAATTATTGAACCTGCCGCCACCGTGGAGCAGCTTTCTGTTGAATTGAAAAGAAATTGTAACGAATGTTACCTTTATTGTTTTAATTTTGATTTTTTCAAATACACTGTGCGCACAAATTAGCGGGTCACCCAATTCACCCCCCGAAAATTGTCAGATTTCAAAGTCTCATAACTCAGTGGAATACGGACCTAAAGAGTTATCTTTGAAAACGTTTCGAGCTTGAAGCTTCACCTTTCAGATGCTCATGCAGCAATTGAGCTTACGTTACTCTGTTCACAAGTTATGCTTCCTCGAAGCACCTCGTGTCTTCTAACTTTGTGTTCTAACTTTGGCACAGCGCATGGCGACTGCAGTCAGTCGGGAAATTAAATTTTTGGAATAACAATTTTGAAGCTTGAAATGTTCTCTTTCAAATGCATTTTTTAAATTTTCTCTACGTTTGTTTTTCAATGAGTTATTCAACGTTGAACAAAAAAATGTTTTGTTTGTGCTTTTTTTTTTTTTTTAACCATTTTCCACTAAGTTTACGAAGACTTTGAAATCTGACATTGTGCGCAGTGTGTGTATAATGCGTTATAATTATACCTAGGCGTTATTCGCGGCGTGTAGGACTCGGCTAGTAGATATTTAAGCTTTGAAACAGCCTCTCTGTAAGCAAAGTCTGTGTAATCAGGAGCCTTCTTCTTGCTCGATGTATCAACCTTCTGGTATCCGTTGAGTTTTCTGTTTATTGAAAATATTTGAGTCTTAATTTGACCCTAAAATTTCAAGTGTTGAACTCCCGAATTGAGAGTTGACTCCCAAATTTCGGGTATGGAACTCCCAGGTTTAGAGTTGACTCCCAAATTTTGAGTGTCGAACTTCCAAATTGAAAATTGACTCCCAAATTTCGAGTGTCCAACTCCCAAATTTCGAGTGTTGAACTTCCAAATTGAAAGTTGACTTCCAAATTTCGAGTGTCCAACTCCCGAATTGAGAGTTGACTCCCAAATTTCGAGTGTTGAACTTCCAAATTGAGAGTTGACTTCAAAATTTCGAGTGTCCAACTCCCAAATTCAGAGTTGACTTCTAAATTTCGAGTGTCCAACTCCCAAATTTCGAGTTGACTCCGAAATTTCGAGTGTTGAACTTCCAAATTGAGAGTTGACTCTCACATTTCGAGTGTCCAACAGTGAAATAGATCTCGGATAACAAAAAATCGATGTTATTATGTTGGCATAATGCATACCTGGATTTGAGTCTTTTGGATCGTCCATATCCAGTGGCAGGATCAACGCCTAGTATATTAGTCGCGGTTTTAGGTCTAGAATATGATCTTAGCGGTAATCTTGGCCGTACTAAGAAAGTGTTAGAATTTGTGGTACCCGTTGTAGTAGGAGCGTTAGAAATACCATAGCGTCCACGACGCGGGTAGGTGCTAGCTCCGAGCATGTTGTTTTAGAACTGTACATCGGCGGGGTTGAATCCGGTAAATATATAACCGCGCGGGTAGCCTTAAATCGATTTATTATACTTAAGGGGGAGGGTGGATGGGGAACGTACGGCGCCACGCTAGTCTAAAGCGATAAAACGTTGCGTTTGCGTATATATAGGTACGTACCTAGTATAAGACAACGATACCTAGTCAGATAGTATTATAGACAGCGAGCGTAACTTTGGCATAGCGATTATATATCATACCGGAACGCGGAGCCTGGTAGTGAATCGCGTGTTTAAGAACAGTTTGTTTTCGTCAAGAATATACCGAGAATCGGTTATAGACGTACGTAGGTACTACCGCGACAGGCACGGTACCATCTTATCACGTTCGTGACTTATTACTAAACGGTAATTGGCTCATCCGGCTTCAATATAGCTAGCATACCTTCGCGCTTTAAGCTGCGAAGATATAGAAAAATCTTTATTGTTTTTAATATATAAGGGATATTATCGAGGATCTATTCACTTGGGAAGTTTTATGTACACTGGTCTCGGAAGTCTTTGGAAGTCTTTAGTAGTCTTTGGTAGTCAATGGAAGTCTTTGGTAGTCATTGGTAGTCTTGGGAAGTCATTGGTAGTCAATGGAAGTCTTTGGAAGTCACTTTTAAGTCACATGTAGTCTTCTGTAAGTCACTATGGAGTCATTGAAAGTCATTGGAAGTCTGGTAGTCATTGGAAGTCATTGGTAGTCAATGGAAGTCAAGACTTTGGAAGTCACTATTAAGTCACATGTAGTCTTCTGGAAGTCACTATGGAGTCATTGCAAGTCATTGGAAGTCTGGTAGTCATTGGTAGTCATTGGTAGTCATTGGAAGTCCTTGGAAGTCAATGGAAGTCCTTGGAAGTCAATGGAAGTCCTTGGAAGTCAATGGAAGTCCTTGGAAGTCAATGGAAGTCACTATGGAGTCATTGGAAGTCATTGGTAGTCATTGGTAGTCAATGGAAGTCAATGGAAGTCGGAAGTCACTGGGAGCATTCCAATTGCGTCAATTTTCAGGCACAGTGCGACACAAAGTTGTGTTATTGGTCACTTCTTTTGGATCGCACCAATAACAACAGTTTTGTGTCGCACTGTGCCTGAAAATTGACGTAATTGGAATGCTCCCACTTGTACACCCAAAATTGAAGTGAATATCTCCCTCGGATATTATTATAATCAAGGTTTTTGAAATTGTGTGTGTGTGTCAAATTTATTATTAATATTATAAATAGTTACAATTTCTCATTAATAATACTATCGTTAGAATTAAAATTAAACTTGAAGTTATTTTCACCGTTCGGTACAATGATACGAAATTTTTTATCCTCCGATTGATTAACGCCGTTAGTGTTGTTCTTCGTGGCTGCAGCAGCAGCAGATGATGATGAAACCGCCTTTTTAACGAACATTGATTTCTTTGCGATATTAGCATCGGAGAATTTCACCTGTGACGATGTCTTGCCCAATTTTTTCTGATCGTTTGCCATCTTCGTTCTGTAATCACCGAACGTTGTTCTCATGAATTGTCTCTTCTTTATCAACGGAGCTGTGCTGCTTTTCAAAACGTTCAATGTCTTGGTAGCATCTAGAGTCTGTCTTTCGTTAAGTTTTCCCGAACCCAAAGACGTCTCGAGTTGTTGTATACACCAGCAAAGCTCAACCTCCAATTGATCTTCAATTTCGGGGTCCAAAACGTTCGGAGAAGACGACGAAGCAGATGCAGATGCAGAAGCAGAAGAAGAGGAAGAAGGCGATACAGTAGTAGCCGGTGTAAAATTACGAACGGAAGTAATTTTCGGTGGAAACCTCCTTCCCCCCTGTACAAAAGATTTCTTAGAACCAATAAAAAAAAAACAAAAAAAAAAAAAACGACGAAACAGAAGAAAATATGAAATGTGAATTATACACCTCGAATTTTCGGCAGACCGTTTCTCAGCTAAAACACATCCGATCGATGTGAAATTGATACCAGTGACGCAGAAAAAAGTGCACGGAGGGCATGATGCTCTTGGATTTCCAAAAAAGCGATAATCTTTCGGGTGTTTTCATATTTATCGCAAGTACAACGTCAGCAACATACGATTATTCGTTACAGAGCCACTCTTGATAGAAATCTGTACATTTTATTTTCGCTTTTTCGAAATCTAAGAGCATCATGCCCTTCGTGCACTTTTTTTACGTCACTGATATCAATTTCACATCGATCGGATGTGTTTTAGCTGAGAAACTGGCTGCCAAAAATTCGAGGTGTATAATTCAAATTTCACATCCCCTTAACAATTGAATTTCGATAGTTCCATAGATATTTCGAGTTACCTCTCTACCTTACCTACACAGTAACCGCGTGATAAGTGGAATAACCATAACCTCGAATATCGTTGTGATTTGATAACAAAATAAAAAGCGATCGTATAGAATATGTAATTTCTAATGATTTTTTCTAAGCTTTAGATTAATCTTTTACTCACCGGTTTGTACTTAGGCGGCATGTTTTTTTTTTTTTGTATATCGAACAATAAATTTATCACGTATTATTTGATTGTAATATTATATCTGTACTCATACTGTAATATGTGAGACTCAAGTCGCACGTTTTCCGAAACGGTGACACTTCGCACTACGACTGCCAGTTGCCACCCGTACCTCGTCAGTACGGAAGATACGGCGGTGTTACCGGCAGAACGAAGCTCTGTTTTATCAATCGAGAGAAGAAAAAAAAAAAAGATCTATGCTTGATACGCGGAAGTCTGTTTTATCGATACAGTAATATAGATCTTTCTAATTTAACACCGTCGATAACTACGGTGGTTCGAGACTATAGAGACTATATTTAATATCAGGACTTTGAGAATAGAGATAAATAAGTCGCAGGAAAATATGTATATATATATATATATATATATATAAGTTTTTCGACAATTTATTGCAATTACTATATCGTGCCGGTATAGAAATATTATACAAATTCCGTTTAGAGAGGATGATGCGATGTTTTCTTTCTTTTTTCTTTTTTTTTCTTTTTTGTTGTTGTTGTTGTTGTTTTTTTTTAAACAAATTCGGGAACATATTAATTACTATTATTATTATTATTATTATCATTATTATTCTTATTAGATTATTAGAATAACCTAAGGATTTCATTATTAATAACATATACATACTGTATACAGGATAGAGTAGAGTAGAGAGAGCGCGAGAGCGCGTCTAAACGAAAACGAATATACACAAACACCTTTCCATATAGATAGAAGGAAAAAAGAAATGGATAAAAAAAAAAAAAAAAAGGAATGAATCGTTAATTTTTTTTTTTTTTTGTTCGCATCCTAAATAATAATTTTATTATCATATTTTATATGTATTTCAAATAGAAATATACGCGATCTTTCAATATTATGTATATCATACGTTGTCATTATCATTATTTTTATTATTATTTACAATTTTCTTTCTCATTTTTTTTTTTTTTTTTTTTTTTTTTTTTGTCTTTATAGTTTAATTAGTGCGTTTTGTTATTAATTATTAATTATTCGCGACCCGCACACTTTGGTAGTAAAAAATAAAAATAAAAATCAAAAATCAAAACACATATGTAATGTGCGAATGATAATAGGTAGGTATATAGTGTTACACTGTTTTCGTATCAAACGCAACGGCCCGATGTATCACCGAAAACATAGAGAGGATCATTTAATAATATTCGTATGTATATATATATAAATATATGAGGTATTCCACGCCGTTTCGAACGGTCGAAAAAATGACCGCTTCTAAAAAAAAAAAAAAATCATAATTTTGTCTTCTGACACAACTCGATATTGAAAGAATTTATGTGAATTTCTTTCAGAATTTTCGGATTGCATTTGTGGATTTTTTTTTTTCCAAATTTCAACTTTTTCTACGAACCTTCGTATCTCAAAAGTATTGGGATCCTTGGAATGGGCGTGGCTTTGAAATTTTAGCCTTCTTTGAGTAGTTCTATTTTCTGCCACTAGTTGGCGTATCGAGGTTCTAAGGTTCCCAATAAGATCTTACAAGAAAAATTGTGAGACAAAAAAGTTCCAGTTTCGAATCAACTTTCTGAAAATTTTTTTTCGGGAATTTCTCAAATCCAAAAAAATACCAATTTTTATAAAAAATACACAAAAATTGGTTTTTCAACCAATACGTCACTTTTGATTTGCTTCAATAATTTACAGAAAATACTCTCAAGTGTTGACGACAACCGTATATTTTTTTTAAAAATGTTTGGCTCAATCGTTTGGAACGTTTGATTTATTCATTCTTTTTTTTTTTTTTTGAAGGTATGCTTCATTAATTTTTTTTTTTCGAAAAAAAAAAAAAAAAAAAAAAAAAAAACAGAATTAATAAAGTATACGTTCCAAACGATCGAGCGAACCATCTCTAAAAAAAATATACGGTTGTTGTCAACACTTGAGAGTATTTTTTGTAAATTATTGAGGCAAAACAAAAGTGACGTATTGGTTGAAAAACGAATTTTTGTGTATTTTCGATAAAAATTGGTATTTCTGGGATTCGAGAAATTCCCAAAAACAAAATTTTCAGAAAGTTGATTCGAAACTGCAACTTTTTTTGTCTCACAAATTTTCTTGTACGATCTTATACGTCTTTGAGATACGGAGGTTCGTAGAAAAAGTTTGAATTTGAAAAAAAATCCACAAATGCAATCCGAAAATTCTGAAAAAAATTCACATAAATTCTTACGATATCGAGTTGTGTCATAAGACAAAATTATGATTTTTTTTTTTTTTTTTTTGGAAGCGGTCATTTTTTTCGACCGTTCGAAACTGCGTGAAATACCTCATATATACTATTATATATATAATTGTGTATATATACAGATAATTTGTTACAATATTACAAAATCACTTATTATAATTAATAATAATAATAAGTAAATTATTATGTCGAGGGTCGAGGAGGGGGAGTGGAGGGGTTTATTACATGCTTTTGCAGTTATAATTACAGTAATAGTAATTTAGGGTATTAAGGTATATATATATATGTATAATAAGGGTATTACCAATTATAAAATATTATTTTATATTTATATATTTATATTCTTTATAAATATATATATAATATAATATATAGATATATAATAATAATATATAATTTCAGCCATATTTATATATATATATATATATATTTATATATATACACATATACACATGCATATATATATATTAGACCGGTTCAAAAAAATCGACTATTCTTTTTCTTTCAATTTTCGCATTGAAATACTTCCGGGGGGCTGAAAAAAGATGCCTGTTAAAAGCGGAGCTCTTAATATTAAGATTTAGAGGTCGCTCATTGCGGATTTCTATTTTCCATTTAAATAGCATAGGAAATTTTTTTTTTTTTTTTTTTAATAATTTTGTAGCTCACAAACCAATGAACAAATCCAAATGACTCAAACATATTTTCATAGGAAATTGAACACTCTACAAAAAGCTTCTCTTATCATTTTTTTATAAATTGACTCCTTACAAAGTTATTCAAGCTCAAATTTCAATTTATAGTTGAGTAAACTATTTTTTTTTTTTTTTTTTTTGTGATTTTTTTTCCCACAATGATAGATACATTTTTTAGAGTGTTCAATCCCCTGTCAAAATATGTAAGAGTCATTTGGATTTGTTCATTGGTTTGTGAGCTACGAAATTCTGAAGAAAAAATAAAAATAAAATTCCTATGCTATTTAAATGGAAAATAGAAATCCGCGATGAGCGACCTCTAAATCTTAATATTAAGAGCTCCGCTTTTAACAGGCATCTTTTTTCACCCCTCCGAAAGTATTTCAATGCGAAAATTGAAAAAAAAAAAAGAATAGTCGATTTTTTTGAACCGGTCTAATATATATATATATATATATATATATATATATATAATTATATTCATTGTGCCTGAGTGAGTATATATATATATATATCTCTTCAATTATTTCGTATTATAATTTAATTTCAGTTTTCAAAAAATTCCGTATTTTCTTCCTCTTATTTGTTTTTTTTTTTTTTTTTTTTTTTTTTTTTTACATAATCAATTTTCTATATTTACAACCAACAATATTATGTATATATGTATATTATATACGTCTGTCCCCGGTTCAAGTATAATATAGGTATCATTATGCGTTTATTATAGTGATCCGCATTTTTTTTTTTTTAATTTATTTTTTATTTTTTGTTTTCGTCTATTACATTTTCATATATTCTGTTTTTTTCCCTGTAGAATTTTATTCTCATTCTGTCTATAATAATAATAATAATATATGAACGCACTCTTTCTTCTATTCAATTTTATATATTCTTTGAAAAAAAAAAAAAAAAAAAATCACTAAAAAAATTTCGATTAAATTATCAAATTTATTAACAACGAAAAAAACGATGATAAAACCTCGAATTGCACAATTTATTACCATATCTAATAACGTTTTCGATTTGCTGCTCTGGAGTTGCACCGAGCATGCTCTCAAATTTTTATGTGACACAATGTGTATCAAATCGAAAACGCTATTACTTTGACTTTTCACTTTCTTCTTTTTTTTTTTTTTTTAGGCAAAAAAACAAAAAAAGATAAAAAGAAATCATTGATCTAGGGCACAGAGTAGGCGATCATACACGGCATTGTAACCGAAGACTGTACTGTTGCAATTGATGAATTAGTAGGTATTACCAATTCTTGCTGCATTTGTGGCATAATATTATTATGTGCCGTATTAGTTACACCCGTAGCACCACTATGTTGCATATAAGTGCAGCACAGATTCAGCGGATGGCACTATGGACTTCCAGTGTCATGGTGAAGCGAGTCACTATCGCTTTCTAAATATGTTACGTAGCTATCTGTACTGTCCTGAGGGTGTTGTCCCATGTCCGGAGGTACGCCACCGGGATGATGACCACCAGGAGGTGGAAGAGGCCCTCCACCGCCACCGTCGTTCATAGGACCACCAAGCATTCCTGGAGGTGGCAATGGAGGCGGAGGACCACCGTGAAGGTCATAGCCGTGCATCTGCTCATAGATAAGAAATAAGGGATGACATTAGGATCAATTTTCGAACCCCTTTTTTTTTTTTATCCCTAGATCTCATTCACGTCACATTATCTTACCTGCGAAACGAGGTGGTGAAATGGTGGTGCGTTTGGATCAAGTCGATCCAAATCTGTGTGGAGGGCAAAATCTGACAAAGCTTTCCAAGGCGGTTGATAAGCCTGTACCTCGAGGGGTGTCATCCCTATAGGAGATTCGTGACGTACCGGACTACTCGCTACCATTGGGATACCGTGCATACCACCGAATCCCAACTTTCGCCCGTCCTGTAACGGGAAATACTTCGAGCCATTAGATGGAATTTCGAAACGCATGCTGTATAGAAATTTCATCCAAAGATTGGGAAGTTCCAAAATTTTACCATGAGTGCCGGTCGAGCATGTTTGTTATCTTTCTCTATGGTCATGGGTGAATGAAGGATAAAGAACACACCCGAGTGACGTTTTGAAACACAGCCTAGTAGAATACGAATTTAGTATCCCGCACACTCAGAAGAAGGTCTTGTTGACACAACCAAAATTTGGGTCATTATATGCACAATCAAATTTTTTGTTCAGTTTCGTTGGGACAACCAAAATTTTGGCTATTCCAAACAAAATTTTTGGTTGACTGAACGAAAAAATGTGATTGTGCATATAATAACCCAAATTTTGTTTGTGTCAAGACAAGCACTCAGAAAAAGGTCTTGCTGCCACAGCCAAAATTTGGATTATTATATAGGGACAATCACATTTTTTTGTTCAGTCAACCAAAAATTTTGTTGGAATAGCCAAAATTTTGGTTGTCCCAACAAAATTTGGTTTTCCCAACAAAATTTTGGTTGTCCCAACGAAATTTTTGGTTGACTGAACGAAGAAATGTGATTGTGCATATAATAACCCAAATTTTGTTTGTGTCAAGACAAGCACTCAGAAAAAGGTCTTGCTGCCACAGCCAAAATTTGGATTATTATATAGGGACAATCACATTTTTTTGTTCAGTCAACCAAAAATTTTGTTGGAATAGCCAAAATTTTGGTTGTCCAAACAAAATTTGGTTTTCCCAACAAAATTTTGGTTGTCCCAACGAAATTTTTGGTTGACTGAACGAAAAAATGTGATTGTGCATATAATAACCCAAATTTTGTTTGTGTCAAGACAAGCACTCAGAAAAAGGTCTTGCTGCCACAGTCAAAATTTGGATTATTATATACGGACAATCACATTTTTTGTTCAGTCAACCAAAAATTTTGTTGGAATAGCCAAAATTTTGGTTGTCCCAACAAAATTTGGTTTTCCCAACAAAATTTTGGTTGTCCGAACGAAATTTTTGGTTGACTGAACGAAAAAATGTGATTGTCCATATAATGACCGAAATTTTGTTTGTGTCAAGACAAGACCTTTTTCTGAGTGGCAAACTCTAACGAAAGTTTATTACCTTTTCTTGCTGCATTTGTTGCTTCATAGCGATGGTCTTTTTCTTGTCCTTGCACCTCTTGTTCTGAAACCAAACCCTGATTACTCTTGGACTGAGTCCGGTCATTTCGACTAGTTGCTCCTTCATCAGAGCATCAGGCCTCGGATTAGCCGCGTAACAAGTCCTCAAGGTGTGCAGTTGTTTTTCATTTAACACAGTCCTGACCCTAGTGGGTTTACCGTCGGAGCCACCGCCTCCCTTGTGGCCTCCAGATCCTCGGGGTCCACCGGTTCCAGCCTTGTGGGATCCGCTCTCCGACCCGGAGTCTGTATCCCATATGAATAACGATTATTATTACTTTCGCTCTCCATGGTCTCATTTTCACATGGTCTTATTTCAATAAACCATTCTATACTACTCGGTATATTATAAAGTATCGGAGATCTTTGACCGTTCTATTTCTCAGATCCTAAGCAAACTCTTAGTCATATAATTCTTTTTTCTTTTTCCTTTCTTTCTTTTTCCTACACTTTTACTCTTGAACCCCTCTTCGGATTCTACACACAAAAAAAGTCGTGCAAGTCAATTCTGGCCTGGTCTTATGTCTTGTCTTGTCTCTTATATGATGGTCTAAAATTCATTCAACCGGCTAAACGTCGCCTTCTCCACCAAAGCCTTTGATCATATTCCGCTATACGATATGTACGAGTGTGTACCAAGTTCAAACATATAGACGCTATCGTGACAAGAACTTGTACAACGGTTAGAGGGAACGTGTTACACTGATACGATTCCTATACACCCATATATGACTACATATACGATTATCGATTACTCTGAAACCGATAAGCGATCAATTCTATACATATACGGTTGAAAATTTAATCTATATATATAAAAAAAAAAAAAGAGAACAAATTAAACCTGTGAGTAGATAAATAAACGCGAAATAACAAACGCATATAAGTTTTTTTTTTTTTCATTCTTTATGGGTCACATAATATATATATGGGAATCGGGAGTTTATGGTATCCGCCGTGTGTATATAAATATATGGGACGGGTCGAAAATCTTCTCCGAGATTAACAATGGCACGTTATAATATCTCGGACCTGGTTCCTGCACAGTGCCACTGCAAGTTTCTTTCCTGTATAATGTACTATACGAGGTACTATATATATGGGGGCCCAGGGCTACTACCTAGCTGAATGAACAAATAAACGTAAAAGTCGTGCGTCCATGTGTGCCACGGTAGTTGACAGGGTGGTGCTACATTTGACACCTCTCTCCTTTCGTATTAATCGACCTTACCAGACGAAATCCACATCTCGATATATCATAATGTTACGTGCAGCAGCACGGATATTCCGGGATCGTCGCATGCTTCCCAAAAAAGAGCATTCGACTCATAGTGCATGCTCGGTACGTGTCGGATAAATACAGTAGACATCCCCATTATAAGAGTGCTCTAGGGGCTGTAGGGGAAGTTTTTCTGAGAATTACAGTCCCCCCACTACCGTGTGTCGTGAGAGTTCGTGTCCGTCAATTCCTTCATAAGCGCATTCTTATAAGAGCACTCTTATAAAAGGTAGTCTAAGCTGTAACGATTTTGCGATCTCGCTGATCTGGTTTATATATAGTCACTCATATCTAATAACCGGAATTATTACACGACGAATTTCTAACGGTATAATAATCCGAGCCGGGAAAATTAAGGTCCGGTGAACGCGTAAGCTCCGAGCATCAAGTCTCCCGCGCGATTAAGCCCTGTTTAATCCTTTAATCCCTCGCGGAAGGTACGATGGTCAAGCCTTTACGCCCTGAGTAACTCCAATTATCAACACCTAATTATTCCTCCTGATCCCTATCGCAACACTACCAGCTATGGCACGAGCTCTTTTGGACCTGGAAGCCCACCCTGGTGTCAGAACGTGATCCTGCATTAGTATAGACTACTAGGTGTCGGCTCTAACCGTTTGATCATATAAAACCCACGGTAGAAATTACATAAATGAAATCTATATATGCGACGATGGTGACAAAAAAATAAAAAATGCTTACCGGACATCGATCCGTCGTTCGGATGAAGATGGTGATTGTTGTTCGTCAGAGATGCGTTGTTGTTGTTTTCACTACCCGGAACACCACCGGGACCAGAGCAGAGTTTACCACCTTCGAGTACGTCGTGATCATGTCGACAAAAGAGGCCGTCATGTCTAAGGGCGAATTCATCCCCTGGTACAAGTTGCCGCATGCATGCAGAGCACCGGAAACACTCTATGTGATAGATCTTGCTCTTAGCTCGCATAACGAAGTCGTTTTTGCTGAATGACTGGCTGCACTTGTCACATTTTGTACCGAACAACCTGTGGGTTCATTTTTCAATTTATATTTCTGATGGGAGAGAAAAAGAGAAAGAGAGAGATAGAGAGAAAGAGAGAGAGAGAGAGAGAGAGAGAGTTGGGAACAGGGGATTTACAGCTATCTACCTACTGCGCGAGCTCGTGCTGATGGTAATAAAAACTTAGTATACGCATTACGTGATGGTTGAAAGACGTTTTGTTTATTTGAATTTGTCTGAAAGACGTATAAGACGTCGGACGTCGCATATCCGACTGCCAAAAATCACCACTAGGCTTGCCTGATGGTATAGAACGGAACGAGTTTGGGAAAACGGACACGAGTTTGTTGTTCCTGTCGTCGTGCTGACGATCCGAGTTTAAAAACATACTCTGGTTAACCGCGGCGTGGGTGTTCCTCTATGAGCTCGAGGAAACACACATATGTCTTCTAATATGCTGTACCATCCTTCTTCCATCTATATTTCTCTTTCTCTTAAGTCGTTTCGACTAACTCGAGAATCGAGAATGAAAAATCGGTATTTCACTAGATCGCTGCGTTTTTAGATCAAGAAGAATCGACACCGATCATTTTTAGATCGACATGTGTGCGCGAGGATTTTGTGCAATTATTTGTTTTTCACGACGATGTTCTCGACGATGGATGAACGGATTTTTCAACTCGTTGGAGAAATCGACGCGGTTTTACGCGTCTTGGAACCGATCAGATTTCAATTATATCGGTGAAACGGTTTTTGAGTTATTAAAAATGAAAAGATTCATTTTGGAACAGTTCCTTATTTTTTTTCGGATAACGAAAATCGGCATTTCACTAGATCTCCGCGTTTTTAGATCAAGAAGAATCGACACCGAGCATTTTTAGATCGACATGTGTGCGCGAGGATTTTGTGCAATTATTTATTTTTCACGACGATGTTCTCGACGATGGATGAACGGATTTTTCAACTCGTTGGAGAAATCGACGCGGTTTTACGCGTCTTGGAACCGATCAGATTTCAATTATATCGGTGAAACGGTTTTTGAGTTATTAAAATTGAAAAGATTCATTTTGGAACAGTTCCTTATTTTTTTCGGATAACGAAAATCGGCATTTCACTAGATCTCCGCGTTTTTAGATCAAGAAGAATCGATACCGAGCATTTTTAGATCGACATATGTGCGCGAGGATTTTGGCCAATTGTTTTTTCCACGACGATATATTCTCGACGACGAATAAACGGATTTTGATTCCGTTGGAGAAATCGACGCGGTTTTACGCGTCTTAGAACCGATCAGATTTTCAATTATATCGGCGCAGCGGTTTTTGAGTTATCAAAAATGGAAATATTCAATTTGGAACAGTTCCTTATTTTTTTCGGATAACGAAAATCGAGCTTTCACTAAATCTCTGCGTTATTAGATCTGGAGGAATCAAAACCGATCATTTTTAGATCGATATGTGTGCGCGAGGATTTTGGCCAATTGTTTTTTCCACGACGATATATTCTCGACGATGAATAAACGGATTTTTGAACTCGTTCGAGAAATCGACGCGGTTTTACGCGTCTTAGAACCGATCAGATTTTCGAATATTTCGATGAAGCGGTTTTTGAGTTATTGCAAATAAAGAAATTCGATTTCGAACAGCTCCTGATTATTTTCGGATAACGGATCGACGCCTTTTGGATAATTTCGTTCTACGATCTATACGATTTTAACCAGCTTCGATCCATATGGGTAGCTTCTTGACCGAAAGAAGCATAAATCGTTTTATTGCCATAATATTTCTTCAAAATTTTTCCGAGTTCCCGTAAAATTTTTATTTCTTGACAAATTCGACGAATTTCAAGACACTGATATTTTGAAAACCGATTAATGATCCGGCACGTATACATTCCATATGCCTCCTTTCACAAGAATTAGAACACAAACAACAAAAAAAAAAAAAAAAATTAAAAAAATAAATGAAGAAAATGATGGAAACGAGTACATAGGAACGGGTTTAGAAGGTAATCTAGATTCTCGCCGCAATATATAGTATATCCTTCATCGTGGTTATAATCGATTTTTAAAAATGTTCCAATTACCGTTAATCGCAATTTTAATTGATATAAATTCTTGTTATTATTGCTATACCTGACGTAGTCTCGTTTGCAATAAGTTTTTCCATCTCTAACGAAGCAAGTGCAACTTTCGTCCAAGAATTGCTGGCACTCGGCGCACTTAAGACATGCAGCGTGCCATTCGAGGTCAGGAGCAACCCGGAGTATCCATTGATCGTGTATCCGTCCTCCACATCCGACGCAGTGAGAAGTTCTGCTTTCTGTAATAATATGAGAAAAATTGATAAATCTTCATGTTCGGAGGATCCAAAATCCGAAAATTTTGGTCCATCTCTCATAGAAGACGAAAAATGATTCGTTCCCATTTTATCTATACTTTGATCGGTAACTACAACGTCGTAAATGATTGATAGGACTTTGAAATTTCATTTTCCAAAAAGTTCATCTCAAGACGATTAATTTCACCCCTTATTCGCTTCGATACGATCGATACAGCCAGAATTATTAAACACTGAATGAACACTTGTGCGAATTTCAAATTCGGAGATTCGGTCTTACCGATCTTTAGCTCTTGGAATTTCGAACCTACGCAGTGAGAAGTTCTGCTTTCTGTAAAAATATGAGAAAAATTGATGAATCTTTATGTTCGGAGGATCTAAAATCCGAAAATTTTGGTCCATCTCTCATAGAAGACGAGAGATGATTCGTTCCCATTTTATCTATACTTTGATCGGTAACTACAACGTCGTAAATGATTGATAGGACTTTGAAGTTTCATTTTCCAAAAAGTTCATCTCAAGACGATTAATTTCACCCCTTATTCGCTTCGATACGATCGATATAGCCAGAGTTATTAAACACTGAATGAACACTTGCGCGAATTTCAAATTCGGAGATTCGGTCTTACCGATCTTTAGCTCTTGGAATTTCGAACCTACGCAGTGAGAAGTTCTGCTTTCTGCAAAAATATGAGAAAAATTGATGAATCTTTATGTTCGGAGGATCTAAAATCCGAAAATTTTGGTCCATCTCTCATAGAAGACGAGAGATGATTCGTTCCCATTTTATCTATACTTTGATCGGTAACTACAACGTCGTGAATGATTGATAGGATTTTGAAGTTTCATTTTCCAAAAAGTTCATCTCAAGACGATTAATTTCACCCCTTATTCGCTTCGATACGATCGATACAGCCAGAGTTATTAAACACCGAATGAACACTTGCGCGAATTTCAAATTCGGAGATTCGGTCTTACCGATCTTTAGCTCTCGGAATTTTGAACCTACGCAGTGAGAAGTTCTGCTTTCTGTAAAAATATGAGAAAAATTGATGAATCTTTATGTTCGGAGGATCTAAAATCCGAAAATTTTGGTCCATCTCTCATAGAAGACGAGAGATGATTCGTTCCCATTTTATTTATACTTTGATCGGTAACTACAACGTCGTAAATGATTGATAGGACTTTGAAATTTCATTTTCCAAAAAGTTCATCTCAAGACGATTAATTTCACCCCTTATTCGCTTCGATACGATCGATACAGCCAGAGTTATTAAACACTGAATGAACACTTGCGCGAATTTCAAATTCGGAGATTCGGTCTTACCGATCTTTAGCTCTTGGAATTTCGAACCTACGCAGTGAGAAGTTCTGCTTTCTGCAAAAATATGAGAAAAATTGATGAATCTTTATGTTCGGAGGATCTAAAATCCGAAAATTTTGGTCCATCTCTCATAGAAGACGAGAGATGATTCGTTCCCATTTTATCTATACTTTGATCGGTAACTACAACGTCGTGAATGATTGATAGGACTTTGAAGTTTCATTTTCCAAAAAGTTCATCTCAAGACGATTAATTTCACCCCTTATTCGCTTCGATACGATCGATATAGCCAGAGTTATTAAACACTGAATGAACACTTGCGCGAATTTCAAATTCGGAGATTCGGTCTTACCGATCTTTAGCTCTTGGAATTTCGAACCTACGCAGTGAGAAGTTCTGCTTTCTGCAAAAATATGAGAAAAATTGATGAATCTCTATGTTCGGAGGATCTAAAATCCGAAAATTTTGGTCCATCTCTCATAGAAGACGAGAGATGATTCGTTCCCATTTTATCTATACTTTGATCGGTAACTACAACGTCGTGAATGATTGATAGGATTTTGAAGTTTCATTTTCCAAAAAGTTCATCTCAAGACGATTAATTTCACCCCTTATTCGCTTCGATACGATTGATACAGCCAGAATTATTAAACACTGAATGAACACTTGCGCGAATTTCAAGTTCGGAGATTCGGTCTTACCGATCTTTAGCTCTCGAAATTTTGAACCTACGGTATTCTTACAATTAATTTCAAAAGTTTTCGGATCTGCTATAGGTAGACTTCCGGGGAAATATGAAATATTCAAGTTCGAAATTTGATTTTGATCGTTCGGTACTTCGAGCCGAAGAAAAACGATCGTTAGGGATATTTGGAGGAACGATACACGACTATGTGAAGGTAAAAATTGAAAATTGACAAGTTTGGAACGAAACGGTGAGCAAAAGTGTGGGGAAACCTCTCTCTGCAGCAGTTTATAATGGGCGGAGTGCAGTCTCGAGTTTCTAAAGTGGTTATGGGCGGAGTTTTGTTGATCAGACTCACGCTCACGTTCACGTTAACGCTCACACAACTTTGGAACAAGCTTTGGAAACTCCACCCTCTGAATAGAAGCTGGCCGTTTCTCGCAGTCGGAAATCTGCGCCAGCGTAGAACCCGTGTCCCCATATAGCCGACGAAATACGATAAACAGCACTAGACTTGCACAAGCCAATGCGCCAACGCGTACACATGCGCCCGTGGTGTATCCACGTCCTTACTAAAAACCCATGTCCATCGTCGCAGGAACAGGAATTCGACTAAACATACACACGAGAAAAGTTGCGGAATTCTATAGCTGGACCGCACCTTGCAATTTTATGACGAACCCATCTCCCCCACATCACGGAATGAATTCATGATACTAATTCAAAGTCCATTTCAGGATGGCCACATCATTTAATAACAACCTGCTCAATCAAAATCTGCGGCAATATGTTATACTCTGCCGATCTTTTCGAATAGGGATAATAAATCATGATCGGTATTCGGTGCTGGTCGATGGAAACGATGTGCAGATCAGAAATCTTCGATTTTATAAGAATTCGTATCGTTCTGATGAAAAACCTTGGAGTCCTGAAGCCTGATGGGTTTTGGTTATTCATAAGAGACGATTTGCAGACCGGAAAGCCTCCGATCGTCAAGCATTCATACAGTTCTGATGAAGTCCCATGAAATCGTAAAGTCTGATGGGTTCCAATGATCCAATGAGACAATTTTCAGATCAGAAATCTTCGATTTTTGAAAAATTCGTACAGTTTTGATGAAAACTCATGAAACCGTGAAGTCTGATGAGTTTCAATGATCCAAACGAGACGATTTGCAGAGCAGGATCGTTGGATCTTTGTACGATTTGTAGATTTCTGATGAAAATCGTGGAGAACCTGAAGTCTGATGGGTTTTGATGATCGAAATATGTACTGCAGGATATTTCTCTAGGATAATACGAAACGAAGATGGATCTTGAGTTGTCGTTAATTCACGGTGAAAGTCATAAGATGATAAAACCTGATCGACTTTACTGCCGAAGAAACTGATGAGACTGTATATGGTGGATAAAAAGGGGGTATCGAGAATGATTGACTATATGACTGCAGTGAAAGGTATATATGGGAATTTTCTTTAGAATTCAAACGATTCTGATGAAGACATGTTAAAATATCTGTGATGTCCAGCGATCATTGAATGAAACAAAATAAATCGGTTGACGTTTTGGCACATGCAGAAAGAAAGGCGTGAGTCACATATATGTCACCTATGTCAGTGCAAATGAGGATGCGGTGTAAATATAGGAAGCAGTGTGCTGCAGTGTGACCCGCATAGTTCGTCGACTAAAGAAAAGGAAAGGATAATAATTAGCGAAGGTGTTAATGAAATACCGAGCGAACGCAGTCGGCGTCGGACACCCAAGTCGGCGTCTGTGAACTGCTAACCAGACATTCCTGACACGCGGTCCGGCGCCGCGGCGATCCGGTCACCCGGCTAGCGTTGTCCCCATGGGCTATATCCGAGAACATCGAAATCTTGTTTGTTCCCTTTTTTTTTTTTTTTTTTTTTGTATAGGAGACGTAAGAGAATCGATTTTCCATTCGAAGACTAATTCCTGCAGGGTGAAGAAAAATCGCGGTTACTTCTCTGTACGTAAGATGTGGAGCGTATTTGTAACGACGATCACGAAAATGAGAGGCAGACTATAAGGCGAAAGATCCAGTCCGAAGTCGGGTACTAAATTTAGGATGTACGGTTAAATGAACGAAAGGTTGTCTTTAGATATCCCTACAAAATTTATGTAGGTGTTAGCCCGGCTTTATCAGTGGCCGCAGCATTCCTACGCGTCCTGGCGGCGTCCTGGCGGCGCCCGATCGTCGCCGAAGAGCAGGTTCTAATTCCTTTGACTCAGTTCTGCTTTAATCTCCTCTCTTCTCTTCTCTTCTCTTCTCTTCTCTTCTCTTCTCTTCTCTTCTCTTCTCTTCTCTTATACTATATCTATCGTCGTATGTATAATATGTCCTCGGTCCTGGCGAGTGTTAGTGCACCGGGATACACGACATGTATTTTCTAAAGACCTCCAGAGCCCGGTAGAGGTAGCCGATGAAAAAAGGTAAGAAGGATGGACACTGGCTGCACCTGACCACCTCGAAAAATCTGTAATAACCCAAACCGCCGATTTCTCGATCCAATTAGCGCCGATCTCCTATCTCTACGACTATTTTAGTTCTCGATTTTGATTTCGCTTCTGTGAATCCTGGTCATGGTCTTATTCGAAGCTGGTAATATACAGTAAAAAGCGTAATACCGGTCAGGTCTAAAATGACTCACGTCATATTGTGCTAGGTAGTCGAAAGTGGCAGTAGAAGGTCCGTAAAAATTGTATGATGATGATGATGATTCGTTCTACACGGAGGTGTGTAAGATACGATCAGGTAAATGTTCCCTGATCAGATAAAAAGGCTAAAGGAACAAGTAGAGTCAGAGAGGAGCACTTTGTGAAGTCCTAAAAACCCAGATTAACCGGAAGTAGTTTCGGGCCTGTTTAAAGCCTGCAATTAGCCACGGTGGGATTCCCCGTCTCTAATGCTGCAACGGCATTACGTAATTAAGACAAATCTGCCTGATCCTGAAAAATAGGCAAAGTGTGTCACGCGATTTGCTGCCCCCCCCGCTTATGTCCCGTTTTCGAAAGTGTTGACAGTGACAGAAGGCAGGTCCCAGAAAAAAACATGAAAAAAAAAAAAAAAAGGAAAAAGATCCTCGGACATCCGGGTATACCCTCCAGGTTTAAGGTTACTGGCGCTTGACCTGCTGCGGACAACAAGCTGGCCTTTTCTTTTTTTTTTCCTCGAAAAAAAAAGAAAGAAAAAAAAAAAAAAAACGAGCCAGATACTCGACGACACCCTGCAGGGTCTCTACCCTTCAGACTCTGTCTATATACCTGAAGAACATCTCGCGCACTAAGATAGTAGGGATTTATATCACGGGCTTCCGTTCTTTACGGACAACTGATTACACATTACCAAGACGAGGATGAGGAATTTGATGATGGGGGGGTTTATTAGAAGAGCATAATGAGATCTATACGCTGAAGAGATGACAAAGATAAAGTCATTTTGGAATAGGTACTATAGACGATGGAAAAAGTGAGACGAAAGAAGAGAGGCTGCAGACTCGAGGCCGGGGTATAGGCCTAATTCAATTGCAGCCCGCCGCTCCGCAAACACTCATGATAATTCAATCAGTTTCACCCCGTCTCCCCAGTCCCATCTACGGTCACCCTGGTTCGTTGCGGAACTTTGGCATCTACCCTGATGTGGGAGCTCTGTGTATATAGAAAAGGAGAAAAGAAGTCCCGTGGTCGGAGCAGCTATGCTCTCTTACTCTACGTTCGAAAGTTTTGCTCCCCTTACGATAATTCGCTCATCTGTGTGTGTGTGTGTGTGGGGGTCCGCATACAAGCGTATAACTCAGCACGATGTTACCTACCTACCCCCCACGTAAGCGTAGTAGCTACAAGGGCGAAACGGGTCATAATCTTCGGATGAGAACATCTGCACTCTAATCGGCTGATCATACTCTTACGTAGTCAGCCAAGCCCCCCCCCCCCCCCCCCCCCGCCCGGTGCTCGGTATGCTCAGTGCACGTATACATCAGGCATCTCTGTCGCCTAGCGCCCCCATAAGCCCGATGAGTAAATCACCCCCCGTACCATGCCAATTCACCCTCGAAATGTTTGTGTGTGAGTTTGTGCACGCGGAATGTACCACTTTGCTGATTAAATCGGTTCTAGTTCGGAGAGACCCATGGTATCGTTTCGTAGACCCATGATTCTCGAGTGTGACTTTAATGCCGTTAATAATCGCTATGGGACACACCATGGCTTACCAAACTTATCACTTACGGACTAGCACCCTCGAATTATTTTACCTGCACTCAGAAAAAAGTCTTGTTGACACAACCAAAATTTGGGTTATCATATGCACAATCACATTCTTTTTTTTGTTCGGCCAACCAAAAATTTTGTTGGAATAGTCAAAATTCTGGTTGTTCCAACGAAATTTTTGATTGACTGAACAAAAAATTTGATTGACTGAACAAAAAAATGTGATTGTGCATATAATAACCAAATTTTGGTTGTTATTTTTCTGAGTGTGCACCGCGCGCGGAATCTCCGAATTTGAGGAACTGGCGCGGGGATGTACCATCGTTTCGGGTTTAGGAACTGATAGAGCAATATTTGATAAGTCGATACGTACTTTGAGACAAAGGGTCTCCTGACTCGTCCTGGATTTTGACAGGTGATATTTTTAGGGACCGCGGGGGTCCCTGCAGGCCAAGAGGACCGGGACCGCCGCCTGCGCTGGCCCGCTGCATCGCGCTGGGACCCCCTATTTCTGAGCTTCTTGATGAGCACTTTAACCGATGATTATAAGGTTGATTGAACGGTACGCGACGGTACTTAGCCACTGTGAACTTCACACTTCTCCGTTAATCCAGAACTTTAACTGTCTTCTCTTCCTTTCGCAGTGACCCCCTTGATATATTTATTTATTCACACTTTTAGAAGTTTCGTCCAGTTCTTCTTCCTCCGATTCTTTTTCTTCTTCTTCTTCTATCGAGCTGCCCGCAGCTATATTCTAACTTATGACGATTTTTATTTATAATCCAATCCTCGTTTTGGAATCAATTAATAATTAAGATGCGCGAAGTAGAAAATTAAAAAACAAAAAAAAAAACAAAAAACAAAAATAAGAATTTCATACCAAATCCCACTTAGTTATTATTACGCCTTGGCACGATCTCAACAAAACTCTATACATATACAATCACTAGGAAACAAGAAACAAAACTAGATTCCTCGGATGAAAAAAAAAAAAATACACGAAACACCGCAGTGTGTCACTTATAAATAATAATTAGCACGACAAGATTTTCTTCTTCGTTTTTTTTTTTTTTTTTTTAAACTGTAGGGTACAAGCAAAATTTTTCTTTTCTGCTTGATGTACGGACTCAGATATTTTCTATTCTTATATTTAATTAAAATTGTATTTAAGAAATTTGAATATATTTATTATTTATTATTTTGTCCCGTCGACGTGTGACCGTAATTTTTTTTTTTTTTTTTTTTTTTTTATTTGTTCCTTCTACAAACACGCGCAGAGTCAGCCCCGACAAAGTTGACAGCGCGGGGCCCAGCGAGGCACTGAAACAGTTTGGCGCCTGCCCGCCCACGACCTGGTGGTTCCCCCACGAATATCTCCTCGGTGGCTTGGTTAGCAGTTCGATTTCAGGAGCATTCAGCAACTAGCACCGCGCTACCTCGGCTCTCCACGCCTCCTAGGATTCCCATTGGATAAGCCACGCGATCCACCAACAAAATGGCCGACGCCCTAATCGATTCCGTCTTCTCCCCGGTTCCCCGGGTCCCCGATTCTCTCCCCTAACTCCACCGCCTTCCTCACCTCCCGAGGGAACAACGACCAGGGAATACGGGGTTGGGCTGGGTCGAGGACTGGGTTGGGCTTCGACTCACCTTCACTCACTTTACTCACTTCACACACCTACGTGACTACCGATTCTTTCACTTTAACACTGACACCGTCACACCAAACCACATACAGAATTACTTCAATGAGCTTTTGGTACACTAGATTCATCAATTCGTCAATGGAGCATCTATTTCGCTCCTCCACATGTCATCACATCATGAAAATTCACACGGACATCGTGGACATGTCATGGACATCATGCACACGTCATGGACATCATGAAAATGACATGGACATGATGAAAATTCTATGGACACGTTGTGGAGATCGTGAGCATGCACTCAGAAAAAGGTCTTGTTGACACAACAAAAATTTGGGTCATTATATGCACAATCACATATTTTGTTCAGTCAACAAAAAATTTTGTTGGAATAGCCAAAATTTTGGTTGTTCCAACAAAATTTTGGTTGTCCCAACGAAATTTTTGGTTGACTGAACAAAAAATTTGATTGACTGAACAAAAAATTTGATTGTGCATATAATGACCAAATTTTGGTTGTTCCAACAAGACCTTTTTCTGAGTGCGATATGTCCATGGCTGGATGATCTTCCTCTGCAAAGAGCATGCGGAGCATTAATTCGAACGTATTTGTAAGGCCACTTCGCGGTTGGTTCTCCGACTATGATCGCGAGTGTTTCGAGTCCGCGAGTTGTGCGTGAAGGTTCCCTTAGAGTTATTGGGTTATCGAGGGGGGTCTCACATGGCGAGGCACTCGAGGCAGCATCTGCCGTTCTGGCCGATGATAGCTTTGTCGGCTTTCGCCCGGTATATATACTCGCTGAGAAGCTTAAGAGGCCCTCTTCTCTTCTGGCTCAGCTCTTGTGTGGAGAGAGACTACTACCTAGGGCTAGAAAAAAACAAAAAATGAAAAATAAAATAAACCAAAAAAAAAAAAAAAAAAAACGAAACAGACAAGAGGGAGTGGATGAAGAGTAAGAAAACTATAGGCGCAGGACTAAAAGAGAAGAAGAAGAAGGAAAAAATTGCTGAAAAGATCAACAGCTCCCCGACACCGCACGGTGCAGACTAACGGACGTTCAAGTGTCTAAACTCAGCTGCTTCGCGATCTTTTCTCTGGATTTCTCTCACCTAATCCTTACCCTGCGTTGCGCTCCATTTACGTTATACCTACTACTATGTGACGCATTATCTTGACCGTGTCTACGGTTAGACGTCTAAACACGCTTCCGTACTACCGCAAGCAAGCGAAAAATACTTTTTCTCGCTTGTCCGCAGTTACGCGGTAAATCGGCTTAACCGAATCCTCCTACTACTACTATACTGCTACTGCTACTGCTTACCAAATGCGCAACCGTTAAGTAACAGAGCTCAGGTCAAAGGCGCGTCGATATTACGATATATAAAAAATTCGCTGATGCGAAAATCGTACTTCTTTACAAACTTTCTTTTATACCCATGGTATGGGGGATCCGCGTGAATGATCTCATGGGAAGATGATGAAAAGACGTATTTCTGAAGGGCTAAACCGATTTTTGAATATAACGCATTCTCTTCGTACTGCTTGCTTCATCGATTCGATTATTCTTCAGGTACCCCGGTCGTATCATATCTGCGATAATCTTGCATACAGAGGTAAAGTATATACGCCTGGAAGGTAAGTTCTCCGGGGATTGATAAGCCCGTGCTAATGAGGGTGAAGTTCCGGGTTCTTGTCCGGTATTTACCCCCCGTTGAGAACGAGTCGTGCGGTTGTAAATTCCGGGTTAATACTTAAGGGCCAGGGTAAACGCACCCGCAATGTTTTGATAGACAGTAGATTTCGGATATCCTAATATCGCACGACCTTACGGTGACGTCAACTAAAGATATTTGACATCCGTTCGTTCGTCCAGGTATAGACGTTTTCATGCCACGTTTTAGCCACAGACAGTGATATGGCGCCGGCTAGGAAATAATAAGTAATAAGCACTCTACTCGGTCAATGTAACCATGTCCTCAGTTTTTGATCAAAAGACTTGGATTTTGGAACTCGAAATTTCAAGATTCTTTTCTTGTTTACACTCGAAATTTCATTCCTAATTTTGTATTCCTTCATTTCCGAAAGGGAGAAAGAGGATTGCCGGCTAGGAAATAAGGAATAAGCCCTCTACTCGGTCAAGTAAGCACTCTCTTAATTTCTTCCCACACAGCACCCAATATTGTAGCAACATTGCAACATTGCAGCAACATTGCAGCAACATTGCAGCAACATTGCAGCAACATTGCAGCAACATTGCAGCAACATTACAACATTGCAGCAACATTACAACATTGCAGCAACATTGCAACATTGCAGCAACATTGCAACATTGCAACATTGCAGCAACATTGCAACATTGCAGCAACATTGCAATATTGCTGCAATATTGCAGCAATATTGCTGCAATATTGCAGCAATATTGCAATGTTGCTGCAATGTTGCTACAATATTGGGCAATATTGGGTGCTGTGTGAGTTGGAGTGTAAATTGCACCACTCCGAGAAAAAAGAGTGAAATTTCACTTCAAATTTAGTGAATTTCACTCCGAGCAGAGTGAATTCCTGCTGCAATATTGCTACAATATTGCAATGTTGCTGCAATGTTGCTACAATATTGGGCAATATTGGGTGCTGTGTGAGTTGGAGTGTAAATTGCACCACTCCGAGAAAAAAGAGTGAAATTTCACTTCAAATTTAGTGAATTTTACTCCGAGCAGAGTGAATTTTCACTTCCTTGAATTGAAAATAGCATCCAGTCCAAAAAAAAAAAAAAAAAAAGAAGTGAATTCTTCAGTTCAAAAAATGTAGAGAGCATGTTCTTAGTTTTTGATCAAAAAGACTTGGATTTCGGAACACTAAATTTTGTCCCAGACTCTAAATTTCGCGATAATTTTTCTTGTTTACACTCGAAATTTCTTTCCTCATTTTTTTTTTATTCCTTTTTTTTTTTTTTTCTCTCGAAAGGGAGAAAGAGGATTGAAATGTCTTGGATTACTGTGCGTTTAGGCGCCAGGCTTTACGACATTGTGGATGGCATGGCATGGCATGGCGTCGCGTCCTTTGGCACCGTAGCACAACCTTCTTTTAAACTCGGGAGTCAGGTAGCCGCTGACGGAAGTTTTACTGCTATAATCCCCAATATAAGTGTGTATATATATATATAGGTATAGGTATATATATATATACCGAAAAATTGTATTATATTACTATGGGCGTGATACAGCTATCATGAGAAACCTATATAATCCATAAATATATATCGATTATATACCTTTAGAGTAAAAATATATTTATGGATTATATAGGTTTCTCATGATATAATTGCGAATATTAGTTAGTCGATAATATAATGCAATATAATAATTCTTCTTAGTCCCCGCAGGTAAACAGAGTACCAGGTACACACGTACTATATGATACTGCAGAAGAAGTAATATACCATATATACCTATATATAGTACATATATATATATCGACAAATTTACATTCCACTTTGCATAGCAGTATATAGAAGACCGCGTTTTGTTTACCCCTCACCAACCTTACTTCATTATATAAATGAACAAACTCTGACCCATACACAGAAAGAGAAAGAGAGAGAGATAGAAATATAAGTTTCATTTTTTTTTTTTTTTAATAACGTAAAGAAATTATGGAAAAAAAAAAAAAAAAAAAAAAATTGGTAATACAGTATAAAAATAGAATCTCATGTATATATATATGTAGGAGCTATGAAGAACGGCGCTTGAAAGTTCTCTCTATGCTCCGCATTTCGGGCCGCCAAGCCAGGCCAAGGCGCATAAGGCATAAGGCAAAAGCAAGGCAAGCCGCGCCGGTGTTATCTCGCCACCATCTCGCCCGGCTAAAAGCTTCTCCCTCTGCCTCTTCTTCGTTCCCCCGTTTTTCCTCCTCTTTTGCCTCTTTCCTCTTTCCTCTTTCGAACTGGCTTCTTCTCTTCCTCTCCTCTCCTCTCCTCTTCTCTTTTCTTGGTACCACAAAGACCCTATCCCGCCATCGTTCAATCTTCGAGTTCTGGACCATAAGAGACCGCGGTACAATTTTTTAGATTCTCGAATATCCCCCTCTTCTCTCTTCTCTCATCTCTCGTCTCTTTCTACCTCCCATTCGACGCCCTTGTTGAATACGTCGAGCCGAACATCGCCGGACTGGTTAACATCTTGTAGTTCGTGTTCCAACCGCGAGACCTGCTCCTGCAGTCTGCATAATGGCCTGATGAGAAAGTCCAAGTCTCTATTGCTCTCTCTTCCCCTTTATGTTAGATCCGATCTGTCAAATTTTATGCACATTTTTTTTCAAAACTTGGAAACTCCACCTCCATCCATAAACATCACACGACATGCGAATTTCATACATGTCATCGTTCCTCCATATACCTCGAGATGTGATTATTTCTCGTTGAGGGGGAGTGACACTAAGAGCCTGTCGTTTGATGTTCGATATCGAATTATTCACCTCTCTCTGTTCCACGTGCAGGATCATATTTTATTTCATTTCATTTCTTTCCCTTTTTCTTTTTTTTCACCATGAAATCATGCTTTATCACATGCTTTAGTACATAAAATTGGGTACATTCAGAAAAAGGTCAGATTGCCACAACCAAAATTTGGTTTAGCCAAAATTTTTGGTTGTTCCAACAAAATTTTTGGTTGACTGAACAAAAAATTTGATTAACTGAACAAAAAAAAAAATGTGATTGTCCATATAATAAACAAATTCTGGTTGTGTCAACAAGAAATTTTTCTGAGTGTATAAATAATGAATAAATAAACAAATTGACGTAATACATGTATAATTGCGGGTAATCCCTTTGTCTCCGCGGATCGTGTCCTGTCGGGGATGCGCGGATGCCGTTAATATTACATATACCTGCCTGTTAGGTGTGTATATATGTATATATAGCAAAAAGGAGCCGTGAATTGCGGGAAATGGCGGAGAGGTCCGGTATATTCAAGCCAGAACCCCTGCGAGCCGGTCGATATGTCGCGCGCACCTACCAACGGCACTCCTCTTCGTAGCTCTGTTCCCGTTTGAAGCCTTCCCTCCGTTATACAGTATCCGAAACCCCCTTTGGCAGAATGTCAACGGCTTTCAGGATCCACCGCCATTTTTTTTTTTTTTTTTTTTTTTGCATACAAAAAATTCATCCGATTTTTATTCACTGGCTGATCATATGATCAACCGACTCCATGCAAGTACTCTGCAAGGACTACGAGCATTCAGTTTGCAAATTGGACGAATAAGAGAGAATTATAAGAATCGTGGGGGCACATTGTAAAAAATGCGAATTAATGGGATCATAAAAGAGTCCCAGCTACTGGTTTTTTCGCCTTATAAAGAAATCGAGGAATGACAAGGCCGAGATGTCTACATGTCTATACCATTATGCATGTATATAGATGTCGGGGAAGGTAACGTGCAGGGCGATGAGGTTTGCCGGCCTGTTATTACCACCGGGTCTGAAAGAAAAGGCGATAGAAGCCACTTAGTTCATCGGAGCGCGTCCATCCATCCATCCATCCATCCATCCATCCCTTTGCCTCCTTATTCTTATTCTTGTCGAGTGAAAAATAAAACGGAATAAAATAAAGCGAAATAAAAGTATCTGGATGGTAGGTACAGCTACCACTCGGCCCAAGAATCTTCGGGCATAATATTGTGTTCGCAAATATATTGCTCTCTAAATTTGAATTAGTGAAAATCACTAAAAATCAGTGAATAGTCACATGGTTTGCAGTTAAAAGTATGCCACTGATTGAATCATCAGTCATTCACTGATTTCTGCACTAATTCAAATTTTAGAGAGTGTGTTCGCAAATATATTGCTCTCTAAATTTGAATTAATGAAAATCACTGACAATCAGTGAATAGTCACATGGTTTGCAGTTAAAAGTATGCCACTGATTGAATCATCAGTCATTCACTAATTTCACTAATTCAAATTTTAGAGAGTGTGTTCGCAAATATATTGCTCTCTAAATTTGAATAAATGAAAATCACTGACAATCAGTGAATAGTCACATGGTTTGCAGTTAAAAGTATGCCACTGATTGAATCATCAGTCATTCACTAATTTCACTAATTCAAATTTTAGAGAGTGCGTTCGCAAATATATTGTGTTCTGATATACACTCATAGAAAAAGGTCTTGTTGACACAACCAAAATTTGGTTATTATATGGACAATCACATTTTTTTGTTCAGTCAATCAAATTTTTGTTCAGTCAACCAAAAATTTTGTTGGTACAACCAAAATTTTGGCTATTCTAACTAAATTTTTGGTTGACTGAACAAAAAATTTGATTGTCCATATAATGACCCAAATTTTGGTTGTGGTAACAAGACCTTTCTCTGAGTGTAATGACGGATGAATTTCTCTTCACGTAGATCGCAGGTAGAGCTAGATGTCGAGGTTTCCACTGCAGGCGCCAGATATACCGAAAACGTGAAAGGATTGGCCCGGGTCATTTTCATTTTCCCTATACGTACGCTCTCGCTTAATCTCATACCTTCGGGGTAAAAAGGGGGCACCCGCCCCATTACCCGCTTTGACATACACCACACTAGGGTTAATTTCGAGGCACTGCCCTCCGGTAATGGATCCCTAATGCGCTGCGCAACCCCTTGATAGAAAAAAAAAAAAAAAAAACAACCTCTAGGTATTTCAATTCTGTTTCTGTTTATACCTACCTTATTATACCTACCACGCAGGACTTTCATATACTATTAGTATAAAATTCGTACGACTGTTTTTTAATTAGTCACAAATTTCGTACAACGCGACCACAGAATCGGTTGCGCTGCGCTAAACTATTCCAGCTGTGGCGCTATAGCGAGCCATAATTGTTGCAACCCTGATGAATCTTCTTTATTTAGCGACGACCACCCAGGAAAAAATCGATGAGATCAAATTGTGTCAATGAATTTGATCAAATTTGATCTAGTTGGATCTAAATTTTGGGAAAATCTCCCAAGATCTACACCTGACTAGATTTAAAATTGTTTATGCGAATTAGATCAAAGCAAATGTAAGTGAGATCTCTCGAGATCTGTTGAGATCCAATTTTCCCAAAATTTAGATCTAACTGGATCAAATTTGATCAAATTTGATCTGATCCATTTTTTCATGGGAACGCAATCCCAGAATGGGTTGCGCTGCGCTAAACTATTCCAGATGTGGCGCTAGCGAGCAATAAGCTGCAACCCTGATGAATCTTCTTTATTTAGCGACGACCGATGTCGATCTTAAAAAAAAAAAAGTCGATTAGACCAGTTTTTGCGCAAAAATGATCACTGTAGGTACTTTTTATTTCAGTGTGTGTATAACTATTGCCCCGCGTAGCCTATAATATAGGTACACGGAGAAAAATTTATAGTAAATTTTCTCATACTCATATAGTAGTTGTGTCATATACTTTCAATATGACGATTGTTCCTATACTTTATACCTAATGTCACCATGAATATAGGAATGTCTTTCTCACATTCATGGAACATTGAGTATAATGTATCGGAACGATCGTCATATTTGAAGTATATGACACAACTACTATATGAGTATGAGAAAATTTACTATAAATTTTTCTCCGTGTACAATTTCGTGAGAATCTTTCATGTGACCAGCTGTATAAATCGGTATGGTTATTGGCTTTAAAACTCGATGAATTTGACCGGTTGTGAACGGTGCGGCGAGTGCAGAGGGACAAAAAATAAAATAAAAAAATTAAAAAAATTTTCCTTTCTTTATTTCTTGACTTCTCTATACATACCTTTGCAGTCGACACAATATTGACTCTTGCAGACCGTAAATATTTATCCCCATACAATATAGACCGAAGTATTTTTTAGCCACCCGCCTCTTTTCGTTTCATATCTATATCTATCTCTCTTTCTTTCTCTCTCTTTCTTTCTCTCTCTCTTTGGTCTTTTGTCGGGTACCTAATACCCACTCTTATATTCCTGTTCCGACAAAATCTACTCAAAGATTTTCTTCAGCCTCTAAGAGGAATAAGTTGAAAATATTTTTTTCCTTTTTTTTTTTTTTTTTCTTCTTCTTCTTCTTCTGTGACCCTACTATATTATATATATTTTTGAACCCGAAATAATCTGTTGACTAATAAATTGGCTTCAGTTCACCTATTATATAGTAGCGTTGTACTATATGGCGTGTAAAAGGATCAGAACGTATGACGCTTCTATAGTATAATTTAAATAAATGTGTGCTGCGAAGAACGATTACCCGCAATATATGTATATATATATATATATACGTATACGTGCATACATAAGCGTCGCGACGCGTGCACTGTTTGTACGTAAATACATAAATGTACCTTTATATATGTGTTATAATATAGAGTAGAAGTCAATGCGTAGATCGCGTGCGTGACTGACTAACTGACCGCACAAATTCATGGGGTAAAAGGGAGATAGACGTGTGTGTCGGGGGGGGGGGGGGGGGGGGGGGGGGGCGTTGGGACGAGCAACAGACACGCTATATTCATATCTAATCGTAGTTCGAATCGTAATCATAACTATATACAATATAAATATACACATATATATACCAGAAGTTGGAAGAAAAAAAAAAAAAAAAAAAGTGACTAAGTTAATTAAAATTTGAAAAAAAAAAAGCTACTATTCTTTCCTTTTCTTTTCTTTCGTTCTCTTTTCTCGATTTCTCATCTATATAAAACTAGCTTACTCCTTACTCGTAATTTTATACATAGGATGGGATTTTACAGAAGTTCGGAATTATCCGCAAAAAAAAAAAAAATTAACCAATAGTTTCTAAATCAAACGGTATAATATACGAGTTAGTTAGTATATATGTACATGGCTCGTGTAAATTTATTTTCAAACAATTGTAACAGCTAAACGATTGACTTTACGGTAATAATTGTAAGGAAATTTTTTGTAGATAATTAAATTCCCTACAAAATACCCCCCATCGATTTTTTCATATCGCAAAATCCGACCGAGTAATATCGATCGAAAAATCGAACCGCTTTATGAAGAGGCGTATTCGTTTCACAATATCGCCCATATTGCAGTGCATCTATAGTACAACTAAACAGGCGGTGGGGGGGGGGGGGGGGGGGGGGGGGGGGGGCAGTGAGTGATATCAGCGTTAGAATCTCTTATCAGATCATCAGGGGGGGTCGGTGTACCTACTGCACGGCAGACGAAACCGTAACTGTTAGACCTGGAGCGCCCGTAGCTCTTGCTTTGGCTTTGGCTCTGGTTCTCGCTCTACGGCTCTGCGGCCCAGGGGGAAAAAATAGTCAGGCGCCATATGGCCGCAGGGGGCAGCTGCTCCCATCCCGATCACGTGCTCGGGAACATCCCTTGACAGTTGAGTTGAGTTTAGACTCGGAAGTGCTACTCTGTGTAGAACTAGGAGCTTGCCACTTTGCCCATTCACGATTTATACTAGAAAAAGTTCCTAGGTTAACCCCCCCCCCCCCTTTCCCCCCCTCCTGCCCCCACATATGCATGCATACAAATAGGGAAGAAAGATCAGAGAGGGTCGTGGAAAACACAAGAGGTCAAAATTCTTGGTGTTAAGGGGACCAGTACAGCAACTTTTCGAGAAATTATCATAGTCCGAAATCAAATTTATTTCATTACCAAAGTTCATTTCACATCAAAATATTTGTCTTTTTCAAAATCATGTGTCGTAAGGATTTTAGAGCACCGTTGTACCGATTCGGGTCATTTTGGATTCATTTTCTTTAGAAAACAAATCCTCATCATGTGAATGTAGGAATTTTGAAAATAAAAAATTATGTCATAAGTTATGATCAATTTAGCAAATTTGCAAAAATTATTATCACTCATTTCTTAAATAACTTGGCGAAAACGAAAAATTTTCAAAATTCCTACATTCACATGATGAGGATTTGTTTTCTGAAGAAAATTAATCCAAGATGATCTGAATCGGTACAACGGTGCTCTGAAATCCTTACGACACATGATTTTGAAGAAGAAAAATATTTTGATGTGACATGAACTTTGGTTATGAAATAAATTGATTTCGGACTCAGTTAAGTGAGCACGATTTTATTTTCTCTGCTTTTTATTGGGTATCGTGGCGAATTATACGAATAGGGTGTGTTATAGATATTTTTTTTTTGATTTTCAACAGTTGTAGCTTATGGATAGAACGCGATAAGACTCGAAGAGTTAATATAGGCTCAAGGGTTAGACCGTAGAATGAGCATGAACGAAAAATGAAAAAAAAAAAAAAAAAAAAGAAAATTTCGATAACAGCACTATATGGCGATGAACGTGCGCCCGTGTTATGTTTACACTGATATTATCCACCGATCCCTTATTGAACTCTGCAAACAAATCTGACTTTACTTTATACTCGCATGCGGTTGACATCCAGAGCATCTGGGGAATAATGCAATTTTGTTACAAATATCGGATCAAAGTTTATTCCCTTTTCTTCCTCTCTCTCTCTTTCTTTCTTTCTATTATACCATACATTAGAAATATGGGAAATAACTGGCGATAAAACCGTTCGACTTGAACGTTTGCAGCCGAAACACAGATATGAGTTTATGCGGTATATCCTATGTGTAGAATAAGCTGATGAAAGGAGAGCTAAAGGAGCATCGATCCGGAAGTGGATAGAATCGAGTAACATCCGGACACGTGGCCATGCCACGGTGCAATTAATTCATTACCTCGATATCGCCGTTTCTTGTTTGGTGTATGTGTATTGATTAACTGTTTTCCCATGGCATGGTGTTCGTTCGTTTCCCTTTTCGGTCTCGTATACCCTGCGATCGTTCCGATCGTCGAAAAGAGCAAGTAACGGAAAATACCTACCCCTGAAGTCCCGCGAACTTATATATACATATATATATATGTGGAAATCGTGTGCATATACAGAGTGCATTGTGTGCCGCAGGGGCGTCACTCACGGAAGCAACGCGGTTCCGTGATCGACACGTGCGGCTATACGCAACGGCACGAATTCATCGCGATCGGCAACCCTCCCAACACGTGACTTCCAATCAACTGACATTGTCCTCGATATACGTTCACCTCATTCTCACAAATCACCCCCTGCAATGAATATAATAATAACCGTGCATGCGGTAGTTAGATGTAAAAATCCAAAAATTTCTGTTCACACTCAGAAAAAGGTATTGTTGACACAACCAAAATTTGGCTATTACATGCACAATCACATTTTTTGTTCAGTAAATCAAATTTTTTGTTCAGTCAACCAAAAATTTCGTTGGGACAACCAAAATTTTGTTGGGAAAACCAAATTTTGTTGGAATAACCAAAATTTTGGCTATTCCAACAAAATTTTTGGTTTACTGAACAAAAAATGTGATTGTGCATAATAATAACTCAAATTTTGGTTGTGTCAACAAGACCTTCCTAAAAATCCAAAAATTTCTGTTCACACTCAGAAAAAGGTATTGTTGGAACAACCAAAATTTAGTTATTATATGCACGATCACATTTTTTGTTCAGTCAATCAATATTTTGTTCAGTCAACCAAAAATTTCGTTCGGATAACCAAAATTTTGTTGGGAAAACCAAATTTTTGCGGTTGACTGAAAAAAAAAATGTGATTGTGCATATAATAACTGAAATTTTGGTTGTGTCAACAAGACCTTTTTCTGAGTGGCACAAAAATATAAACCTAAGAAAGAACGAAAGTCCAAAGCTGATAATGTAAGTAAAGAACATCAAGCCTTCGAAGAAAGCTGAGGATGATGATGACAAGTGGTCCTGCGGCGGGACCAGTCCATTAATCTATCCCACGTTTCCCATGGATATCTGTCTCATGAGAGCTGCGGGGAGATCCGAGACCATCCATTCCTCGGTTCTATGCAGAACGATGTTTATGGTATGAATCTAGACAGGGGAGAATCCTCGCAGCCATGATCATCAGGATGTTTTGGTATATCGGATCTATTATGTGTGATACTTCCCTTACCCCATATATACCATGTAGCTGGTGTACGCGTATAGGAGATGAATTGAAAAAAACCATATATGGGAACGATTAAGGTTCGGGAATGGTAGGTGGTAGCGAAAATATTGATCGTCGACTTCCGTCACATGGGAGGATCGAGTATAATGGGCTAATTATTCAACCGGCGGAAGTAGAGGAGCTAAGCGAGTATGAGGTCGCGGAGTTGAACCGCGAACGGAATACACGTGATCGCGCACGTTTCGGTTCGCCATTTCCCGCGCAGTCGACGTTATGGGATGTGGAAACAGCTCTAGAGGACAGCGGCACGCGACGTCACGGCGCGTCAATTAGGCGTCGCGTGGCTGGACGACGCTACGCGTCATTTGTCACCCACCCTAGCTACCACCCGGATTCTACGACGCTCTCCGCTGCGGTGCAGTGGTGGCTCTAAAAATTTACCCTGAGGAACCCGAGCGCGTGCCTCGATCCCATTCGTTTGCCCAGTATCCCATGGGATAAGTCCGCAAGACGTTTTACCCGGGTTTCTTGCAAGAGGAGCTTTTATTCTCCTCAATCTTTCATTAGACGGTAAGATTTTGGAACAGAACTGCACTAGCGTGCCGAGACGCAATCCTCATTCTGAGGTCAGATTCTGCAGGAAATCTACGTTTGATTAATGAGCAACAAATCTAATGAAATCCCATAAAACTGCAGCGGTATTACCGATACCGTTCCAGGTCAACGGTGATCCAAACTCTTACCAGTGACTCAACAGCTTCCGTCCGTCCGTATGTCCGTGCATCCGGTACGTGGGGGCGATCGTATACCCAGCATACCCATCGATGGACAGATAAAGTAGATGGGTATAAATGTGGAGTGGAGGATCTGGCGACACAATAGAACGGATGGTACGGCGTTACACCAGATGACGGAGTAGCCTATCCATACGGATACCCCTAACCGTATGTTTGTTTAAAAATTCTTCACGCCATGGTGTAACGACACCGTATCTAAACCCTGAGTGCGTCAGGGTTTTCTGTTTCGATCGAATTTACCGGAGCTGCTGAAGAAACGCGGTGCTTTTGGATTCGGGTATATATCGACGCACGATACGAATAACAGCACATTTCAGATTCCGGGTGGAAAAGAGCACATTTCAGATTCCGGGTGGAAATGAGCACGTTTCAAATTCCGGGTGGAAAAGAGCACGTTTCAGATTCCGAGTAAAAATGAGCATGTTTCAGATTCCGGATGGAAAAGAACACGTTTCAGATTGAGAATGAATAACAGCACATTTCAGATTCCGGGTGAAAAAGAGCACGTTTCAAATTCCGGGTGGAAATGAGCACATTTCAGATTCCGGGTGGAAAAGAGCACGTTCCAGATTCCGAGTGAAAATGAGCATGTTTCAGATTCCGAGTGAAAATGAGCATGTTTCAGATTCCGGGTGGAAAAGAGCACGTTTCAGATTCCGAGTGAAAATGAGCATGTTTCAGATTCCGGGTGGAAAAGAGCACGTTTCAGATTGAGAATGAAAAATAGCACGTTTCAGATTCACTCGAAAACTAGCACAATTCAGGCGGAGCGAATATTGCTCATTAGTAAGTGTCAGGTAGGTTTATTATGAAATTGGAAATGCACAATTATGCACAAAAACTCGATTCAATTTTATCATTGAATGATTAATTCAATCTTATAATAAACCCACCTGACACTTGCTAATGAGTAATATTCGGTTCAACCTGAATTGTGCTAGTTTTCGAGTGAATCTGAAACGTGCAATTTTTCATTCTCAATCTGAAACGTGTTCTTTTCCATCCGGAATCTGAAACATGCTCTTTTTCACCCAGAATCTGAAATGTGCTGTTATTCGTATCGGGCGTCGATATTATGTTCCCCC
>OX031016.1:43656804-43704304 GCA_943736025.1 Tenthredo mesomela
ACAAAAATCTTTTCTGTTTTTTTTTTTTTTTTTATTCTTCTTCTCCTTTCGACTTTCTATGGGTATATATATACTCTTTTAGGTCACCATTCAAATCCCTCTACTTTCCCATACTATACCATCGCAAGATTACGATTACATCCCACTCTCCCTCAAATCAGTATAAGAGATTGCTTTTCGAATGAACTTTGCTTCGAAATCAAAATTTTCAACGATTTTTTGAGATCTTTGTGTTTTTTTGTGTTTTTTTTTTTTTGTTTTTTTTGAGATTCTAAGAACGTGAAAATCTGCTTTTTCTTCAATTTCTGCGACCGCACATAGGACGGGACAGTGTACCATGGCGTGGCTCGGACGGTTCAGCTATGGAACGAGCCTGCCGCGGGGGTGCTATATCCATTACGCTTATTACAACTCGGTCCGTTCGCGCCCGCCCACCCTTTTACCCGGATGAGCATCGATCGACACCCCCGTTGTGCACTGGATAACGATGCTTGGCTCTAGGCTGCTTATTATAAGGCCGGTTCGATGTACCTACCTATAATCATACTGACTTTGCATTTTCGGGTAGTATATATTCGATCATATATATCGAAAATACGAACTAAAAGGGTTGTGAACACATTGATCAAAAATTCGAAGAATCCGTGTCAAAGGGTCGGCAAAGCAAAAAAAAGAAAGGCATTATAGGCTCACTCAGAAAAAGGTCTTGTTGACACAACCAAAATTTGGGTTATTATATGCACAATCAAATTTTTTTTGTTCAATCAAGCAAAAATTTTGTTGGAATAGCCAAAATTTTGGTTGTTCCAACAAAATTTGGTTTTGCCAACAAAATTTTGGTTATCCGAACGAAATTTTTGGTTGACTGAACAAAAAAATGTGATTGTGCATATAATAATCAAATTTTGGTTGTGTCAACAAGACCTTTTTCCGAGTGCTCCCGAATGTACCGAGTATAAAGTATGGAACGTTAGGATACTATATAGAATCGCTTGAACTGTAAATATGAAAGACGATATCGCGTAGTTCGCGTATGAAAATCATCGGCACCCTTTCCTGGCGGCAGTTAGACGGCATATAGTATGGCATAGGCATCAGGGTGCGCGCGTAGTTCGGAAAGCGGGGAAACCCGATCTCTTGTTTGCAGTGTGGATCCCTTCGTGTAACCAAGCCCCGTCGTGGTCCCAGGGAGGCGCAAGGCAAGCAGGCAAGCAGCCAGGCAGCCGCTGGCAGACAAACAAGCCTCTCTTCAACGTACACTACCTAGTATATATATATATACATATATATGTATATGGTACGAAGAGAAACAGAGTGAAGGTGGTAAAGCCGGACGGACGGAGTAGTTGCGCGGTGAGTGAACTAGGTATAAGGTATATGGATATAGAATGATGACGGTTCATCGTTTAGGGTGAAAGCGGAGAACCTGTAGGTATCTCTCATTTTCCGATGTAGTGTATATATACACAGAGGGTGGTTTAGTTTTAGCTGTTCATATTTTGAGGGTAGATTCCATGTGAAAATCTGAGACTAAATTGTTCTTAGCAAAAATTTGTGGGATCTATAGTTTCCGAGCTACGTAAGATCTTGGGTTGAAAATTCGCAGAGGGATCCATTGCGCAGACGGATCACTGCGCAACTCGCAGATTATGATCAGCGCTGTCAGCGCCATCTATGAGTCCGGCGATTGGTTGACCGAGATTTTGCATAACTCGGAAACCGTTGGTCCCACGAATTTTTGGCAAAGAAATTATAGTCTCGAAATTTTTCAAGGAATTCGGAATTCGATGATTGATAACAATACGGATTATACACAACGATATACTTGCCGGAAACAAGAGTTTTTTTTTTTTTTTGCTCTTTCGTCTTTCTGCGATTTAATCCTTTTCGAATTTTAGAGAACGTTACAAGTAGCAATACACAAATTTGTGGGACCTATAGTTTCCGAGCTACGTAAGATCTTGGGTTGACAATTCGCAGAGCGTTAATATATAGGTTGCGCAGACGGATCACTGCGCAACTCGCAGATCATGATCAGCGCTGTCAGCGCCACCTATGAGCCCGGCGATTGGTTGACCGAGATTTTGCATAACTCGGAAACCGTCGGTCCCACGAATTTTTGGCAAAGAAATTATAGTCTCGAAATTTTGCAAGGAATTCGGAATTCGATGATTGATAACAATACGGATTATACACAACGATATACTTGCCGGAAACAAGAGCTTTTTTTTTTTTTGTTTCGCTCTTTTGTCTTTCTGCGCAATTTAATCCTTTTGGAATTTTAGAGAACGTTACAAGTAGCAATACACAAATTTGTGGGACCTATAGTTTCCGAGCTACGTAAGATCTTGGGTTGACAATTCGCAGAGCGTTAATATATAGGTTGCGCAGACGGATCACTGCGCAACTCGCAGATCATGATCAGCGCTGTCAGCGCCACCTATGAGCCCGGCGATTGGTTGACCGAGATTTTGCATAACTCGGAAACCGTTGGTCCCACGAATTTTTGGCAAAGAAATTATAGTCTCGAAATTTTGCAAGGAATTCGGAATTCGATGATTGATAACAATACGGATTATACACAACGATATACTTTCCGGAAACAAGAGCTTTCTTTTTTTTTTGTTTCGCTCTTTTGTCTTTCTGCGCGATTTAATCCTTTTGGAATTCTAGCTAGAACGTTACAAGTAGCAATACACACGTGTGCCAATGGGACTTAATAGAAAGGAAGTAAAAGTGAAGAGAGAAAGAAATAGAGAGAAAGAGAAAGAGAAAGAGCGGATAGGCAGCGACGCATAATATATTATGCAGCGGCGTTAAGTGGTCTTTGAAGACCGCGTCGGGTATAGGGATACTATATACTTATATATATATATATATATATATATATATATATATATATACATATACATATATACATATATATGGCATATAGAATGAAGGAGGGTCGGGAGAGTCGTATCCCTCTCTTCTTCGATATATATATATATATATATATATATATATATTATATATACATAGCATCGAATGGGATGAGTGAGAGAGGGCGTCGAGAAAAGCGACGCTACGCTAAGTGCGCTCGTAGATTACGCGCGAAGAAAAGTATGTATGCAGTAGACGCGACTCGAGACTATATGTCGCGTTTTAGCTATATACATCCCTCTCTCTCTCTTTCTCTTTCTTTCTCTCTCTCTCTCTCTCTCTCTCTCTCTATATATATATAAAATTTGTTAAAATCTAACCGAAAGAAGAAAAAAATAAAATAAAAATGTATAATAATAGTATATACCTACCGAATGATTAAATCCTTCGAGAAGATGGAGAGAATTTTTTTTTTTTTTTTTTTTTTGATTTAGTTTTCGCTAAAATGAAAAACGAAAATTTGTATATTCTTATATTCCTTATTTTTTTTTTTTCTGTCTGTTTTAGTTTTTTGAAAAAGTATCGTTTTTTTTTTTTTTTTTTTTTTTTTTTTTTTTTTTTTTGTTTTTACTTCTTTTTTCACATTATATACAGTAGTATGTAATTTTTTGCAATTAGGTATTTATTACAGGGATTAATCTATTTCTTTAAATTCATATATTGATTAATTTTATTATATAGGTATATAAATAAATAAATAAATAAATAAATAAATAAATAAATATAGAATTATTCGAATATTGGATAATAAATTTTATTTATTGTTTAAATCACTATAAAAGTGAGGTAAGAAAAAAAAAACGAAAAAAGAAAAAAAAAAAAAAAAAAAAAAAAAAAACGACAAAATTTAGACAATTTATTTTATCGAAAATAGAAGAAGAAAAAAAAAAAACCAGAAAAAAAAGAGAATAGGAGGTAAGAAAAAAAAAAAAAAAAAAAAAATCGACATGAAAGAAAAAAATATATAATATACATAAATCTGGAAGTAATGAAAAATTGACATAATAATTGTTACGAATTAAATATAATAGTTATAATAGTATATAGGTATGTATATAAGTTATACAGTGTGCTATGTATGTACCATATATCTATAAACATTAATTATATCGTTGTAGAAAAATTATTATTATTATATAATATATGTAAGTAATAATAATAATAATAATAATTTAATAATGCATATTGATAAAGGCCGAGTAGTGATTCTCGTTGTGATCATATTGCCCGAATCTTACATATTGATACAATTTTTATTTTTAAATCTGAAATTTTGCAACAATAAAAAAAAAAAAAAAAAAAGAGAAAAATTAAAGATTTATATAAATTGTTTAATTATTTGTGATTCATATTTTTAATCAGATACTTCTCTCTATGTAGAAAAGAAAAAAAAAAAAAAAAAAAAAACAAGGATTTTTATAAGAAATCGGGCTTGTAATCAATCGCTGATTAATATATATATGCAGATTATAAATATTATCGTATATTATTATACCTATAGCTAATATTAATGGCATTCATTTGAGATTATATATTAATGAAATTATTACAATATTATTTATTCATTTATTATATTTATATATTTATAATTATATTTTTTTATATTTATATTTATATATAATAACTAGAAAAAACATCGAAAGGCCTGCTCAAAAAGACACTATAATATTATACAGCTGCATCGAATTGCATTGCATTGCGTGTTATATACCGAGAAGTTTTGTGGACGCGGAACGCTAGGGGTACCAACCCGAAATTTCTGCTATTTCCATAGGCGTAGGTCATACAGTAAACTGCAGCAGCAGTTTGGTAACTTACTAGATGTTTCTAGTAAAATCACTAGAGATCACTAGAAATCTAGTGATCATTGGTCACTAGATTTCTGGACTAGAAATCTAGTGACTAGATTTCCAGTGATTTCTAGTGATCTTACTAGAAACATCTAGTAAGTTACCAAACTGCTGCTGCAGTTTACTGTATGACCTACTCTCTAAAATTTGAATCAGTGAAATAAGTGAATAGTCACTGGTTTGCAGTTATAAGTATGCCACTAATTGAATCAGTGGCATACTTATCACTGCAAACCAGTGAATATTCACTGATTGTTAGTGATTTTCACTAATTCAAATTTAGAGAGTATGCCTATGAAATAGCAAAAATTTCGGGTTGGTACCCCTAGCGTTCCGCGTCCACGAAACTTCACGGTATATTATATACTATATATCGACGCTCGATACGAATAACAGCACGTTTCAGATTCCGGGTGAAAAAGAGCACGTTTCAAATTCCGAGTGAAAAAGAGCATGTTTCAGATTCCGGATGGAAAAGAACACGTTTCAGATTGAGAATGAAAAATTGCACGTTTCAGATTCACTCGAAAACTAGCACAATTCAGGCGGAGCGAATATTGCTCATTAGTAAGTGTCAGGTAGGTTTATTATGAAATTGGAAATGCACAATTATGTACAAAAACTCGATTCAATTTTATCATTGAATGATTAGTTCAATCTTATAATAAACCTACCTGACACTTGCTAAATAAGTAACATTCGGTACAACCAGAATTGTGCTAGTTTTCGAGTGAATCTGAAACGTGCTATTTTTCATTCTCAATCTGAAACGTGTTCTTTTCCATCCGGAATCTGAAACATGCTCTTTTTCACCCAGAATCTGAAATGTGCTGTTATTCGTATCGGGCGTCGATATGTGTTATATACCATGAGGTTTCGTGGAAAGAGTCCGGTTCGAAGCGCGCAGGCGTTGATTTATTCGAATATTACGTTGCCAATTTCAGACCTTTCATAAATATCCCTAGAGTCAGTCTGCTATTTGATTCTGATTTTTGAACCCCGACAACAAAAATAGGGACATTACCAAGAAGTTGGTAGAATTCGTAGCGCGATTCTACGCCTACCAACGATATTTGAATAAATCAATGCCTGCGCGCTTGAAATCAGCTCGTTCCACGAAACCACACGGTATATAGGTATAACGTATTATACCATATACTGCTATATATTACTTAATTAATTACAGTAATAATAATAATAATAATAACAACAACAACAATTTTCGGCACATGCGGAAAATGAGAATTGCGATCATTTTTTTTTTTTTTTTTTTACCTTTTTTTAAATAATATACAGTAATCTTACGGATGGAATAGTATATAGCTATATATATACCGTGAGATTCTGTGGACGCGGAACGCTAGGGATACCAACCCAAAAAGGATGCTATTTCAGAGGCAGTAAGCTGCAGCAGCAGTTTAGTAACTTACTAGATATTTCTAGTAAAATCACTTGATTTTCTAGTCCAGAAAAATCTAGTGATCAATAATCTAGTGATTTCTAGTGATTTTACTAGAAACATCTAGTAAGTTACTAAACTGCTGCTGCAGCTTAGTGCCCATGAAATAGCACCCTTTTTTGAGTTGGTATCCCTAGCGTTCCGCATCCACAGAACCTCACGGTATGTATATAATATCAATCAATTATTATAAACAGCGGCTTTATATAGTGTGATTAAATAAATTGGCAAATATATACAGATCATATAAATATAATAATATTATAATTAATAATTAAGTACACAAAAAAAAAAAAAAAATAATACCTGTATACTATATAATTAAAAAAAAACATTTAATAACGAGATATAATTGAATGAAAGAAGAAGAAGAAGAAAAAAATAAAAAAAATTCACATATAAATGAATAAATAAATTTTTTTATTATATATTAGAAACAAATCCTGAAGTCCTGCAGCAGGTATTATCGTTATATTTTATCAATTTATAAGAAAAAAAAAAAAAAAAAAACCTGGATCAAAAGATAATAATTCTACCATAATTTCTATGCACGATTTTTAAGAGGAAGTTTATCGTGCGAAATTATTTTATAAGTTCTTTCTTTTTTTTTTTTTTTTTTTTTTACGATAACTTACGAAGATCTGAAAATTTTCATAAAAAAAAAAAAAAAAAAAAAAAAAAAAAAAAACACGAGAATCTACAATTTTTGATGAAAAACTACTTGGTTTTTTTTTTTTTTTTTTTTAAATTTTTTTCTTACGTGAAAAATTTATGAAATGTTTCCAAATTTTCTTCAGATAATTTCGCTAGAATATCTCATACAACGATTTCGCAATTTGTTCATTTAATATAATGATAATAATAATGACTATACCTATATAGTATATGACACGATACATAATAATAATTTTTTTTTTTTTTTTTTATCAGTCGATACAATAATACACGTTCATTGATTCATTTATTTATTTATTTAATTAATTAGTTAATTAATTAATTAATTAATTAATTAATTGATTGATTGATTAATTAATATTATTCATCGTATTATCAATCGTATCAATGTTTTTGTTTTATACGAAAGAGAGAAAAAATAAAAATAAAAAAAATAAAAAATAAATAATAATAATAATAATAATAATAAAGAAGTAATTATTCATCCCTCGAGAAGTCGTACCAATGGATTTTGCTTCCCTTCGACAGAGCTGCCGTATTCTTCCAGTAGCTGCGTATTAGTTAATCGAGAAAAGTATGAGAAGTTGAAAAAAAAAAACGTAAAAAAAAAAAAAAAAAAAAAAAATATCGATTAGGTTGTGCCAAAATAAGTTCACACAGTTATTTTCCAAACTCCAGTAGTAGGTACGAAGGTCTGTCTTGCGGCTCACTGATTCCGAATCCGAGATAGAGAATTTATTCCGGATCGCAAAAATCGCGGATAATTTGAAAATTGAGAATTGCAAAAATCGTGAATATGTAATTCGAAAATTACGGATCATAAGAATCGCGAATAATTCGATAATTCCGGGTCGTAAAAATTGCGAATAATTCGAAAATTCTGACTAACAAAAATCGACAATATTTCGGAAATTCCGGACCGCAAGAATCGCGAATAATTTAAAAATCCCGGATCGAGAAAATTGCGAATAATTCGAAAATTCTGAATCTAAAAAATCGCCAATAATTCGGAATGTCGAGATTGCAAGAATCGCGAATAATTCGAAAATTCCGACTCTAAAAAATCGCCAATAATTCGGAATGTCGAGATCGCAAGAATCGCGAATAATTCGAAAATTCCGACTCTCCAAAAATCGCGAGTAATTCGATAATTCCGGATCGCAAAAATCGCGAATAATTCTATAATTCCGGGTCACAAAAATCGCGAATAATTCGAAAATTCTGACTCTAAAAAATCGCCGATAATTCGGAATGTCCAGATCGCAAGAATCGCGAATAAATCGAAAATTCCGACCCTCAAAAAATCGCGAATAATTCGATAATTCCGACTCTCAAAAAATCCCGAATAATTCGATAATTCCGGGTCACAAAAATCGCGAATAATTCGAAAATTCTGACTCTAAAAAATCGTTAATAATTCGGAATGTCCAGATCGCAAGAATCGCGAATAATTCGAAAATTCCGACTCTCCAAAAATCGGGAATAACTCGATAATTCCGGATCGCGAAAATCGCGAATAATTCTATAATTCCAGGTCACAAAAATCGCGAATAATTCGAAAATTCTGACTCTAAAAAATTGTCAATAATTCGGAATGTCCAGATCGCAAGAATCGCGAATAAATCGAAAATTCCGACCCTCAAAAAATCGCGAATAATTCGATAATTCCGACTCTCCAAAAATCCCGAATAATTCGATAATTCGGGGTCACAAAAATCGCGAATAACTCGAAAATTCTGACTCTAAAAAATCGTTAATAATTCGGAATGTCCAGATCGCAAGAATCGCGAATAATTCGAAAATTCCGACTCTCCAAAAATCGGGAATAACTCGATAATTCCGGATCGCGAAAATCGCGAATAATTCTATAATTCCGGGTCACAAAAATCGCGAATAATTCGAAAATTCCGAATCGCATTCACCGATTTGAATCCAGGATTTTTCGGACTTCAGGCACGCAATGAGCGAGTCGAAAAAAGAAAGAAAAAAAAGAAAAATTCCCAGAACCAAGACAGACTTTCGCACTGATTTATCCCGTTCGATTTATGCAAAAATCGTTAATACGAAGTGAGAAATATTCGCGGGTTAGTCAAACATAAAACAGCTCTATCATCGTCTACCTATGTCAGACTTTAACGTGAAAGGTAATAATTATTGAATAGATAGATAGATAACCGTATTGGCACAACCTATACACGATATATAGTGCGATTCTGTGGAAGATCACGCACCTAAAGGTACGCTAACGGGATGTTTGATCTACTCAATTCAGGCGTTCCCATTATCCTACCTTTAGGCGCGTTATTTTCCACAGAATCTCACTGTATATTGTATTTCCATAATATTTGATATGTCGTTATACCTGGTAGGATAATTCGCACGATAGAAGTGCGGTGGCTTCTGGATTATTGTGAGTAGCTGCCAGCAATGTTGGTAGTGTAAATAATGACAATTTTGGATCACCGTAGAATGGGAATGGCAATGAACAGAGTTGTTGCAAAACGCTTGAACCAGCACCACCGGATTGAAGAACGATCTGTAATATTGTCCCAACACAAACGATCAGGAAACTCTCTATACGTGCCACGAGTTTCACGAAATTTATAGCTTTTCTCCGTTTCCCCGTAGAAAAAATAAAAACAATTCTCGAAAATTTTCTTCAAAAACAGTGAAAAAAAGAAAACTGTATGACATACGAATTAAGAAACGTGGGAAAGTAGTATTTGTTCTGTTCTAAGCTCGGGAGTTCCTTCAGGTGTTGCGGAAATTGAATACAATTTTTTTTGTCCTTTTCTCCTTTTTTTTTTTTTTTTTTCAAGAAAAAAAGGAAACTGGAAGAATTATACAAACTACAAGAACACACACCTGTCCCTCGGCACGCATCGAGAACGACAAGTGTCTCGTATGCGAGTTTGCTAACGCAGGTGGGTGCAGCTGATCAGAAACAGTTTCTTGACTCTAAGTAGTAGCGTTAACATTCCCATATGTAAGTCATGGGAATTGAGTAGAAAAAAGTAAAAAATAAGAAAAAAAAAAAAAAAAAAACTAAAAAGATGTACAGCAATTAGCAGGACAGACGACTAACTAGTGCGTTTCTAATGTAAAAAAGGAAAAATGTACAATAGGGGTGATCCGCATTTGGGGTGTTATTTTTTTTTTTAATTTGAGGCGAACATTAAGGCGGAAAAAATTTGCAAATATAAGAAAAAAAACCAGAAAAAGAGCGAAAAACCTGCAATAGATATGCGTAAAATCGAACTTTACGTACTCTCTTAAGGATGTTCTGGAGGTACAATCGGCATCAAAACAATAAGACAGACAAAAACCGAATTTGCTAATTTTTGATGATATTGATGCGAAAAATGATTGAATAATATCGAGGAGCGGATATTCCCACAACCTCAGAAAATGAAAAAAAACTCTCAATTTAGTGACAAAATTTCGAAAATACCAACAATCATGAAAAGTTGTAAAAACATTTTACAAGTATGTGCTGAAAATGGTGAAAATTGTTCATTTTTGATCCGATTTCAAAATTTCAGGGTTTGTTATACTCGGTGATAAAATCTCTACGAACTCACTATGAAAAAAGTTTTGCATAAAACACTCATATTCAAGTAAAAAATGTAACAATATATATGTATCATATATGAATCTCAGAATGTATCGGATTGTGAACAACTGAATTCTTACTCAAATATTAGTGTTTTATGCTAAACTTTTTTCAGTCAGTTCGTAGAGATTTTATCACTGAGTATAACAAACCCTGAAATTTTGGGATTGGATCGAAAATGAACAATTTTCACCATTTTCAGCACATAGGGGAGAGTTGCCACTATTGGACCGCCATCTAAATTGGACCGTTTCAATTTGGTAAATTTTTTGCAACTGTATCTTCTCAATTTTGAGAATTGTAAAAATGGATACCATCAGTACTAGAAATTCTCTAAACATTCCGATTTTTACAATTCTCAAAATTGAAGAGATACTGTTGCAAAAAATTACCAAATTGAAACGGTCCAATTTAGGTGGCGGTCCAACAGTGGCAACTCTCCCCTACTTGTAAAATGTTTTTACAACTTTTCATGATTGTTGGGATTTTCGAAATTCTGTCACTGAATTGAGAGTTTTTTCATTTTCTGAGGTTGTGGGAATATCCGCTCCTCGATATTATTCAATCATTTTTCGCAATAATATCATCAAAAATTAGCAAATTCGGTTTTTGTCTGTCTTATTGTTTTGAAGCCGATTGTACCTCCAGAACATCCTTAATTCTTTGGAGTGAAATTTTGCACTCCAAAAAATTTAGAGAGTACTGCAGCGTGTTGAAAAGTACTAATTGCCGAATCTCTGACACATGATATCGCATCGTGCAAAATATAGATTGGAAAATTTGTAGGTGATAATTTTTTTTTTTTTTTTTTTTTTCTTTTTTGGGGGAATTTGAAAATCTATACCAGAGAATAATATTGAAACCTGAGTAGAAAATGAATGAAAAAATAGAAAAATAAATAAAAATAAGAAATAAATAAATAAAAATCAGAGAGACTGTTTCAGAGTTAATTTAGTATATAGAAGTGAAAAAGTGTGTAAGTTTTTAAGATTAATGCGCAACCCGTCAACGATGCACTCAACGAATTTTACTCTAACTGCGTTGGCGCCTATACGACGACGTATGCAGTGTAACTCCGAGTAGTATAGTATAGTAGAGAGAGAAAAAAAAAAAAAGAAAAAACGAAAAAACGAGAGAAAAAAAAAAAAAAAAAATGAAGAAAAAGGAACAAGAAGAGGAGGAGGAAACTCGTGCTAGTATACGGATATAAATATATCGCTTTACTACTTTTTCCTCTCTCTCTCTCTCTCTCTCTCTATTTCTCTCGTCGTTCTTTCTCTCACTTCTATATATCGATGCAAGATGGCCTTCTTCTCTCATATATATATATATATATACATACGTATATACATATGTAGTACCTATGCAGAACTTATAACAAGCCGAGAAACGAAACTTCTACTGAGTGTGTTGTGTCTAAAAACTTGTTAAAGTCTCAGTCAGCTCTCCTCACACTTAATTCCTTATACCTCTTCTCGTTTTATAGTTTATCGCGTATACGCGTAAGTAGTAGGTAGTAGTAAACCATTTTTGAAAAGAGAAAAAAAAAAAAAAAAAAAAAAATTGAAAACCAAAAAAAGATAAAAACCAACAAAAGATAAAAATTTCAAATTCTATATAAGATTCTATTTCCATACGATTATGAAAAAAAATAATTGAAAACCAAAAAAAGATAAAAAATTTTAATTCTATATAAGATTCTATTTCGATACGATTATGAAGAAAAAAAAATTGAAAACCAAAAAAAGATAAAAATCAACAAAAGATAAAAATTTTAAATTCTATATAAGATTCTATTTCGATACGATTATGAAGAAAAAAAAATTGAAAACCAAAAAAAGATAAAAACCAACAAAAGATAAAAATTTTAAATTCTATATAAGATTCTATTTCCATACGATTATGAAAAAAAAAAAAAAACAAAAAAAAAAATTGAGAACCAAAAAAAGATAAAAACCAACAAAAGATAAAAATTTTAAATTCTATATAAGATTCTATTTCCATACGATTATGAAAAAAAAAAACAAAAAAAAAATTGAAAACCAAAAAAAGATAAAAACCAACAAAAGATAAAAATTTCAAATTCTATATAAGATTCTATTTCCATACGATTATGAAAAAAAATAATTGAAAACCAAAAAAAGATAAAAAATTTTAATTCTATATAAGATTCTATTTCGATACGATTATGAAGAAAAAAAAATTGAAAACCAAAAAAAGATAAAAATCAACAAAAGATAAAAATTTTAAATTCTATATAAGATTCTATTTCGATACGATTATGAAGAAAAAAAAATTGAAAACCAAAAAAAGATAAAAACCAACAAAAGATAAAAATTTTAAATTCTATATAAGATTCTATTTCCATACGATTATGAAAAAAAAAAAAAAACAAAAAAAAAAATTGAGAACCAAAAAAAGATAAAAACCAACAAAAGATAAAAATTTTAAATTCTATATAAGATTCTATTTCCATACGATTATGAAAAAAAAAAACAAAAAAAAAATTGAAAACCAAAAAAAGATAAAAACCAACAAAAGATAAAAATTTCAAATTCTATATAAGATTCTATTTCCATACGATTATGAAAAAAAATAATTGAAAACCAAAAATAGATAAAAACCAACAAAAGATAAAAATTTTTAATTCTATATAAGATTCTATTTCCATACGATTATGAAGAAAAAAAAATTGAAAACCTAAGAAAGATAAAAACCCATAAAAGATAAAAATTTTAAATTCTATATAAGATTCTATTTCGATACGATTATGAAGAAAAAAAAATTGAAAACCAAAAAAAGATAAAAACCAACAAAAGATAAAAATTTTAAATTCTATATAAGATTCTATTTCCATACGATTATGAAGAAAGAAAAAAAAAAAAATTGAAAACCTAAAAAAGATGTAAAAACCTAAAAAAGATAAAAATTTTAAATTCTATATAAGATTCTATTTCCATACGATTATGAAAAAGAAAAAAAAAAAAATCATTGTTTTTTATTAATCAACTCACAATATATAATATGAATCTTCGCGTTATTATAATCCGCTGCACCCTCGCGAAACTCTTCAGTGTTACTATATATATATACTTTCAGTGACCCCCACGTATATATAGTAGTTATATCAACCGAATTTTGCATATAGACGAGATTTTTCATATAAGATAAACAACGAGATAAATATGGTGGAACTTTTTTTTTTTTTTTTTTTTGTGCCACCTCGTCTATAGATCTCTCGAAATTATAAATTTCGTGGGTTTTTTGAAAAGAGAGAATATAGAAGAAGAAAAAAAAAAAAAACCGAAAATGTGTTTTTTTTTTTTTTTTTTTTTTGAATTTTTTTGGGTGTTTTTTTTCTGTATTTTTTGAAATTCCGAGATCCAACAGAAACGCTGCTGCGGTTTAAGATCGAGCTAGTGATCGACGGGTGAGTTTTAGCTGGCGCCTGAACCGTATCTTAACGAGTCTACCGCTTTAGGGCTGGGCACAGTGTGCCTGCAGTCGAGTAAAAGGTATATAAAAAAAAAAAAAAAAAAAAAAAAAAAAAAAAAAAAAAAAAAAACGAAGAAAAAAAAAATGCAATCATGTACCTTATAGCCGATTAGTGGGGTGTATAATCTTGTAAAGTATATTGGTATAAAACTCGGTTTTCAGGTAGTATAAGTATTCACTGATAACAACAACGAAAAAAACAAAAAAAAAAAAAAAAAAAAAAAAAATACCTGACTTTTCAGACGGTCGAAATCCCGAAAGACTGGGAATTCGAAACACGCGGCGGCGCCTATACAGGCTTGCATAAGGCTGTATGAGAATTTCTCATAGATATATACAAAAAAAAAAAAAAAAAAACCCAAAAATTCTTTAAAAAAAAAATCGAAACCACTCACCTGGTTGTCTCGATTGTTGACAGCAAAGTATCCAAGCACGGCGAAAAGTTCAGCCAATATAAGCCTGCAGCCATCAGCGTCGTGTTTTTCGTTTTGAGATTCACGTGACAAACGTGATATCAGATGACTAGCAATCAGTCGAAATTGTAGACTGGTTGATTCGGCGCCGAGAAATTCCTGTATCGAGGTGAAAGAAGTTGTTGTTTTTTTTATTTATTTACTTTTTTTTTTCTATACACTCAGAAAAAGGTCTTGTTGACACAACCAAAATTTGGTTATTATATGCACAATCACATTTTTTTGTTCAGTCAATCAAATTTTTTGTTCAGTAAACCAAAAATTTCGTTCGGATAACCAAAATTTTGGCTATTCCAACAAAATTTTTGGTTGACTGAACAAAAAAAATGTGATTGTGCATACCTATAATAACCCAAATTTTGGTTGTGTCAACAAGACCTTTTTCTGAGTGTACCGCAATTGAAGAATCGCTGAAGACTATAAGTATATCAGTTAGTCTCGCGTGGGAAAGCAAAGAGAATTGATAATAAGCTCCATGGACTGACTCGATTCCGACGTTAGTTTTTCGCCAAATGGTTGGTCTAGGGCTCTCATGGGGTATAGAGAGGGATAATCGAGTGATCTCCCATGGGGCCCCATGCCACGGGGGCCCGTCGAGACCAAACCACAGTGAGTATATGGCATAAGGCGGGAGCCTGCATGGCCTATATGGATTCAATTCGCGGTTTGATCACCGCATATAGAAACTGCGGGGGTTACCCATGGGGTTTTTCCTAGCTCAAGCAAGAGAGATGCTAGTCCGAGGTGAATATAGACAGGAATAGTAACGAGGATGGGACTGTGGCGCGGGGAACCACCCGCAGAGTGATATCTCTATATCATTTGATACGCCTAATGGGAGACCGCCGTTACAAAACCCCATACTAAGTGAGTAACCAAGTAACAGGATACCCCAGGGCACAACCTGTACCACAATGGTTATATCAGGCGTTCAGGACACGATCAATCCCGTCATTTGTGCAGAATAGTGAATTATGCAACCAGTGCGCAAAGTCGGGGATTCCAACACGAGTGTGAAATTTGTCGCCTAATTGAATCAACACTAGTGCCAGAATCACCAAATTTGCGTACGAGTTGCTCGTGCTATTCTTTCTTGCGAAACACTTGCACTCAGAAAAAGGTCTTGTTGCCACAACCAAAATTTGGATTATTATATGCACAATCACATTTTTTGTTCAGTCAACCAAAAATTTTGTTGAAATAGCCAAAATTTTGGTTGTCCCAACGAAATTTTTGGTCGACTGAACAAAAAATTTGATTGTCCATATAATAACGAAATTTTGGTTGTGTCAACAAGACCTTTTTCTTAGTGTGCGTGTGAAAAGTCGAATTTTGTGCACCGCGTTCTAGAAAACACGTTGGGAACATCAGCTGAGGACAAATTCGTAGAGGAAGGTTGAAAAAGGGGGCAAAACTCACCTGCAATCGTGGGAGATCCATTTCGGCGAAGTTTCTGATAAGAGTGAGCGCCTGAAGTGCTATATTCCTGGAAGCTGTTGATAGCGTGGTTTGATTTGGTGTCGGTGATGAGCTTTTGGTTATATTGTATCCCGGCAGAACTAGAGCAGCATAAAGTACGCCAACGGCACCGGCACCTTCGGTGGTTGCCAAGCTAGTCAAAAGGTGATTTTTCGCGGATGTCTGAAGTTCTCCTGAGACTGAGGCTGAGGCTGAGGCAATAACTTCCGCTCCAGATCCTTGCTGGATGTGATTGGTATCCCGTTCTTGAAATCCGCTCGCACGATTAAAGTGGCAACAAATTTTTGACAATAATTCAAACGATGCTACCATCAACGGAACCTCGTTGTCCTGATCCTGGAGCACGTCGTTTTCTACCAATGAACGACTGTGGCGTGATACACGCTCGACTATACCACCGGCTACCAAATATCTGCAGCATATAATCAAGGGAAGAGATTTTTAGGGTTGATTTGTTTTTCAGTTTGTGATAACAACAACAACAAACAAAAAAGAAGGAATTATATCTTCATGTCGTATTTTCTTCCTGCGGTTTCTAAATCCACGATTCTTTCTATCCGACGAATCGAGGGTGAAGAATCCGGGCTGTCACTAAGCATTGCAAATCTCCCCCATAAGCATTGAGATTCAAAAATAGCGCTATAGGTCATAATTTCAATGCTAATTATGTAACCGGTTCACTGGTAGGTAAGAGCACATATATGTGCAAAAAGAAAAAGTGCCACAACTGGTAATGGCACATATTATGTGCAACGTGGATATCTCTGTCAGTTTTGAACGGATTTGCATGAAACTTGATGTTCCTAAGTTTTTTGGGCTTCATGTTGAATACGAAATTATTTCCTTTCACCAGTTTTGGTACAAAACGTTGATTTTCACTGGTAAGGGCACATATATGTGCAAAAAGAACAAGTGCCACAACTGGTAATGGCACATATTATGTGCAACGTGGATATCTCTGTCAGTTTTGAACGGATTTGCATGAAACTTGATGTTCCTAAGTTTTTTGGGCTTCATGTTGAATACGAAATTATTTCCTATCACCAGTTTTGGCACAAAACGTGGGTTTCGGGTCCACCAGTGAACCGGTTAAGATCCAGGAGTATGTGAATATCTCTTCTTCTTTTGGCGGTGGAAAGAGAAAATAATTTGGAAATGTTGATTCCCACACATTTATCAATTCAAAGTGTGAGGGAATCAACATTTTAACACAAAGCACGTTAGGTTGAATTTCAGACACATCAAGCGTGTGCAAAATTGAACTTTACGCACGCAGTGTGGAAAAACTATAATAAGATAACCGAATAAAAATGATAGTGAAACAAAAAATCAAGTGCACATCGTATATATATGCATAAATTGATGCGATATATATGTTATAGTCGAGGGGTGTGCTTCACTGCAAAGGGAGAAAAACAGAAACAAAAAAAAAAAAAGAAATAGAAATGGGTAGAGGTATAGGCTCCCTCATATAGTGTTGGTAGAGGCCAACTGTCGCGTCTAATCATAACTAGCTACGGCATGGGCTATAGTTGTAGCCCCGTTTCGGTTCAGGGTTCAGGTCTCTGCACCCTCTAACCCAACCCACATGCACACACACACGTATGTATATGTATATATGCGTAATTTCTGTGTATATATGGATTGCCGTGACTGACACCCTCCTATTTCGACGTAGGTACTGCTGCATCGTCGGGGTGTAACGTTAATAGAAAAGTTCTGTCGCGTGCCAGTTTTTGTTTTACAACCCTTTTAACCATTCAGCAGAATTTCCTCGCGCCTAGCCTTAATAAACTTTGACAATAATAATTGACTGCGACTGCAGAGTAACACGAGGTATCGATAAGTACTTTTTCTTTTTCTTTCCTTTATCCAAATTCACTAGTTTCAAATTCTCAAGATGATGGTTCAGATTTAGGAATTTTTTCAACCCTTGGTTCTCTCAGTTTCATAAGTTGAAATTGTGAATCGTTGGTATTCAAATTTGGAACTTAGATCCGTATGCACTGTAAACTCTCTCTTTCTCTTTCTCTCGGTGTGCAGAATACATGAAATGTACAGCTTGCGGATGAAATATAAATTCGTTAATATAATGCACCGCGTCGCCCCGAAGAGATTACGCGTGTCTGAAATGATATTCTTTGGTACATAGCACCCCGCGATCCTAAAATCCATATACAGTTACGAATACTGATCACAATTCGCAAAACGTTGTTGCACATATATCAGGGTACCTATAATATAATATATACGAATACTATTGCGCGAGTAGGTAGGGTATATATACAGTAATTTCAGGGTAGCGGTAGCATAGAAGATTATAGGAATTGTTATTAGCACCCTATTTTCTGCACTTCCCAAACCTTCTATATAGCAACAACAAACATGAATATGTAATTCTTTTTCATAATACTCGCGAAGGGTAGCAGCAGTAAACCAGTATCAACCGATCGTCAACCCTAATCACTAATATCTGGGTTCGATTTCTATGATCAGTACTGGGGTTGACCACAAATGTAACAACGTATATAACACCAAATTTCATCTCTAATAGCGTTTTCAATTTGCTGCTCTAGAGTTGCACCGAGGATGCTCTCAAATTTTTATGTGACGTCATAATGTTGCTCTACAATATTATGATCGTCAACCCTAATCACTAATATCTGGGTTCGATTTCTATGATCAGTACTGGGGTTGACCACAAATGTAACAACGTATATAACACCAAATTTCATCTCTGATAGCGTTTTAGATTTGCTGCTCTAGAGTTGCACCGAGGATGCTCTCAAATTTTTATGTGACGTCATAATGTTGCTCTACAATATTATGATCGTCAACCCTAATCACTGATATCTGGGTTCGATTTCTATGATCAGTACTGGGGTTGACCACAAATGTAACAACGTATATAACACCAAATTTCATCTCTGATAGCGTTTTCGATTTGCTGCTCTAGAGTTGCACCGAGGATGCTCTCAAATTTTTATGTGACGTCATAATGTTGCTCTACAATATTATGATCGTCAACCCTAATCACTAATATCTGGGTTCGATTTCTATGATCAGTACTGGGGTTGACCACAAATGTAACAACGTATATAACACCAAATTTCATCTCTGATAGCATTTTCGATTTGCTGCTCTAGAGTTGCACCGAGGATGCTCTCAAATTTTTATGTGACGTCATAATGTTGCTCTACAATATTATGATCGTCAACCCTAATCACTAATATCTGGGTTCGATTTCTATGATCAGTACTGGGGTTGACCACAAATGTAACAACGTATATAACACCAAATTTCATCTCTGATAGCGTTTTCGATTTGCTGCTCTAGAGTTGCACCGAGGATGCTCTCAAATTTTTATGTGACGTCATAATGTTGCTCTACAATATTATGATCGTCAACCCTAATCACTAATATCTGGGTTCGATTTCTATGATCAGTACTGGGGTTGACCACAAATGTAACAACGTATAACACCACATTTCATCTTTAATAGCGTTTTCAATTTGCTGCTCTGGAATTGTACCGAGGACCTCAAATTTTTATGTGACGCCATAATATTGCTCTACAATCGAGCGCTGGTTGAGGACAGAGGGAGCTTTCCAATTACGTCAATTTTCAGGCACAGTGCGACATAAAGCTGTGTTATTGGTCACTTCTTATGGATCGCACCAATAACAACAGTTTTGTGTCGCACTGTGCCTGAAAATTGACGTAATTTGAAAGCTCCCAGTGTCAGGTAAACCGAAGAATCTATTATAAACCGAACATACGTTTCGCGCACGGAGCAATCGCAGAGCGCACCGTAGAGCAGTAAATTGAAAATGCTATAAAATGAAATGGTAGATGATTAGACTTAGAAACGAAAGAAAAGAGAAGAAAAGGAAATATTTGGAAGCATCCAAAATCGTCCCCTATTGTCTATGAGAAATAATTGCATGATGATAATTGCAATTTTTATACGTTTGTACATATTCAGGTATATATTATGATGTACGTGTGTATGTGTGTGTGGGTGGGGGGTAGAATGGCAAAGATATGCACCCCGGGTACTTCGTACTATGAAATAATCATATGGTTAGCTAATGGCTGACGGGCGGGGGTAGTGATTGCCAGTCCAGGCGTGGAGCCCTCAGAGTTTTCCCGGGTAAGTCCGACGACCCGACGTAACGTAACGTTACTTTAGGGATGAGGGGATGATAAATAAATTCAATGTATTTGTACCCCCAAAATCCAAACCCAAACCCAACACAGTCCCAGCCCCCTATACCCTACCCCCCCAAACTCCCGCAAACATTCAATGATAGATCGCAATCTCGAGGCGATGATGCCCACACGAATCGTACGTGCGTGAAGACGCCCTGAGCATCCGATTTCTGTGTCTAGCTACTAGCTAGTGCCTAATTATTTCACGTGATAAAAAAAAATGGGAGAATTTCTTTCTCGTCGTGATTCTTTTAGCGATATTATAGAGACACTTGTCACCGGCAGACGCGCGCGCGTCTGCATTATGATAGCTGCTCTGTGGGTTCATAGTTGTTACAGGGGAATCGGGCTGTTTCTTTTCTTCTCTTCTCTTTTTTTTTTTTTTTTTTTTTTTTTTGGAGGAACCCCAGGGTAGGACTCTGTAAATATTGTAACAAGTGTGCCTGTCCGCCTGTCTCCCGCGACACAGAAGGGCACAAGGCGAAATACGCGCATATCTACATGCGTACGATGCGTATATCTGAGCTGAACAATCGATAATATTGCGTTGCGTGTATATATATATATATATATATATATATATATATAGAATGCAGAGAGTCAGAACCGACGATAAAATGGTATTTCAAGTACCCCACCCAGGGCACATAGGATAAAAATCTATCTATATACGTGTTGTGCACTAGTCTCTTGCACCCCTGCAGGATATGTAACCCGAAATACTAAAGCCAGTGCTATTCTCTCCTAGTCACTTACAGTGACGTGTAAAGGTACTCACTATGCACTACATTTCAGTGTCACTTTCACGCAACCGATTATCACTTGAAGGGGATACATGTGTGTGCGCGTATAGTGAAAAGTACACACATGTTTCCATGAATGGATTTCTTCTCTTATTTCACTCGATTGTTCATTTCCGAAATTCCAGACCCTCGAGTCGACTTCCTACATAGCACTGAATATTGCAGCAACATTGCAGGAATTTTGCGATATTGCAGGAATATTGCAGAAATATTGCAATATGCAGGAATATTGCAATATGCAGGAATATTGTAATATGCAGGAATATTGCAATCTTGTGCAGGAATGTAGCAATATTGTGCAGAAATATTGCAATATTGTGCAGGAATATTGCAATATTGCAGGAATATTGCAATATTGCAGGAATATTGCAATATTGCAGGAATATTGCAATATTGCAGGAGTTGAATTTTATTGCATGACATGCTAAGCGTGCGCAAAATCGTACTTTACGCACATCGTGTTGAAAAATGTATATATAGTGTATATGTATAGACGTATCGGAATCGGATGTGAATAATAGTCGGCCTCTCTCTCTCTCTCTCTCTCTCTCTCTCTTTCTTTCTCTCTCTCGTCGAATTGGTAATGTATTATAATCCAGAAGTCTATAACACCCATAGCGGCTCAGGATATTGCTACTCCTGTGCCGCTGACGCGTAATGCATTTGCGCAGGGATTTCGGGACACAGGGTGAGGTGATTCGGGGTGACTGCGTTCACCAGGGTTTTAGGATCGGATATAAACGGCTCGCAAATTGGAGCAAAAATTTTAGGTCATTTTTGTTGAAAATAGGGACGAATATTAAGTTCAAATAAGAATGTAGATACAAGAAAAAAATTTGGATGCAGAAGAAACTCAGAAAAAATGAAAAAAATTAAGAAAAATAAAATAAATAAGAGAACGTATCCATCGAGTATCACGAAAGTTCGAAATTTTCAGACTCAAATCTTTCGCTAACAACGTGGGAATAGAATAGCTGAAAGGCAAGTGCGCGAACAGTGCGAGTAGGTGTACAAGAGAAGTGGCATAAAGTTGACGGTAGTGCTCATCACGGTGAGAAGAATCACACCCGCGATTTCTATTCCGCTCGATTTCGCAATACCTGCTGCAGCTTTGACGGCTCATTTTAATTAATCAGTCTTCGAATTGTGGAATAGACCGTATAGCTATATGCATATGATGTAGAAGAAGGTAGAATTTTCTGGGTTTTATGAATTAGAAGTAAGTCACGTTCCTTCAAGGCGAGAAAAGGCAGTTTTTCGAAGATTCCGATTCACATACAGGTCGATTCATATTAAACGTACCATATATCGTAGAAGTAGGTTCCCCGTGAAAATTCGAGACTAAATTTCCTTTGTCAAAAATTCGAGGAACCGATAGTTTCCGAGCTACGTAAGATCTTAGTTAAGGATGTTCTGGCGGTACAATCAGCATCAAAACAATAAGACAGACAAAAACCGAATTTGCTAATTTTTGATGATATTGATGCGAAAAATGATTGAATAATATCGAGGAGCGGATATTCCCACAACCTCAGAAAATGAAAAAAACTCTCAATTTAGTGACAGAATTTCGAAAATACCAACAATCATGAAAAGTTGTAAAAACATTTTACAAGTATGTGCTGAAAATGGTAAAAATTGTTCATTTGTGATCCGATTTTCAAAATTTCAGGGTTTGTTATATACTCAGTGATAAAATCTCTACGAACTGACTGAAAAAAGTTTTGCATAAAACACTAATATTTGAGTAAGAATTCAGTTGTTCACAATCCGATACATTCTGTGATTCATATGATACATATATTGTTACATTTTTTACTTGAATATCAGTGTTTTATGCAAAACTTTTTTCAGTCAGTTCGTAGAGATTTTATCACTGAGTATAACAAACCCTGAAATTTTTAAATCGGATCAAAAATGAACAATTTTCACCATTTTCAGCACATAGGGGAGAGTTGCCACTATTGGACCGCCACCTAAATTGGACCGTTTCAATTTGGTAATTTTTTGCAACTGTATCTTCTCAATTTTGAGAATTGTAAAAATGGATACCATCAGTACTAGAAATTCTCTAAACATTCCTATTTTTGCAATTCTCGAAATTGAAGAGATACTGTTGCAAAAAATTACCAAATTGAAACGGTCCAATTTAGGTGGCGGTCCAACAGTGGCAACTCTCCCCTACTTGTAAAATGTTTTTACAACTTTTCATGATTGTTGGGATTTTCGAAATTCTGTTACAAAATTGAGAGTTTTTTCATTTTCTGAGGTTGTGGGAACATCCGCTCCTCGATATTATTCAATCATTTTTCGCATCAATACCATCCAAAATCAGCAAATTCGGTTTTTGTCTGTCTTATTGTTTTGATGCCGACTGTACCTCCAGAACATCCTTAACAAATCGCACTCGCTGTCAGCGCCACCTATAAGTCCCGTGATTGGTCGACTGTGATCTTACGCATCTCGTAAACCGTTGATGCCACGAATTTTTGGCAAAGGAAAAATAGTTTTCAAATTTGTCGAGGAATAATATCCCAAAAATTTGTAACACTGGAATTGAATCGTGCTGTATAACTACTGCTACTACTATTTAGAACGTGGAATGAATCACTGGTCAACTTTATGTACCTACTATGTGTGTATACACCGGGCATGCGATGATGATCAGGAGAGTTTGAAGCCTCCCCCGGGAGGCCAGCTGATGTTTTGAGGAGCATCTGCCCTTTGAACTTTCATGTTACCTATTATATGTATATATGTTATGTTTATGGTATATAGATATCTATGTACTAATACTTAATAGAAGCTATAGGAACTGCTCTTATATTTTTACCCCGTAGGCGGTTCGGCAGAGTTTAACTAATATATTTTAGTACATATGTACACATAGGTAGTATATATAGGGAAGTCGTGTATATAGTGTGTAGTTAACGATTCTTTAATTTCGAATTAATACATACTCCTATGCCTCAACGCCTCCCTTTTAAATCCTCACAATCCGAAGGGGTAGTTATGTACTTTTACATCCTTATACCTATATATACCGATGATCAATGATCAGTCAAGTGCAGTGTGGTGTATAAAGAGAACGGTTTTAAATCCGTCGCGAGATTATTTTCAAAAAATGTTCATCGTTATTTAGAAAAATAACAAAAAATCAAAATTTCACGACTATTTCGTCAATTTTTCAGTTAAGGGGACCAGTACAGCGACTTTTCGAGAAATTATCATAGTCCGAAAATGAATTTATTTCATAACCAAAGTTCATTTCACATCAAAATATTTTTTCTTTTTCAAAATCATGTGTCGTAAGGATTTCAGAGCACCGTTGGACCGATTCAGGTCATCTTGGATTCATTTTCTTCAGAAAACAAATCCTCATCATGTGAATGTAGGAATTTGAAAATAAAAAATTATGTCACAAGTTATGATCAATTTAGCAAATTTGCAAAAATTATTATCACTCATTTCTTAAATAACTTTGCCAAAACGTAAATTTTTCAAAATTCCTACATTCACATGATGAGGATTTGTTTTCTGAAGAAAATTAATCCAAGATGACCTGAATCGGTTCAACGGTGTTCTAAAATCCTTACGACACATGATTTTGAAAAAGCAAAAATATTTTGATGTGAAATGAACTTTGGTTATGAAATAAATTCATTTCGGAATATGATAATTTCTCGAAAAGTCGCTGTACTACTGGTCAACCAAAAAATTGGAAAAAAATAGAAAAATCGGTTTTCTCCCGATTCCGGAGGGAGGAAAAAAAACAAAAAAAAAAAAAAAAACTGGTCCGCAGTATACGAAAAACGTCTGAAGGACGAACCCGAGGAGTTCGGGCGAATACTTGTTTAGTATCGTACAGTTCGAGTAAAGAGGGTTGCAGACTAGCCGGCGTAGGGTAGTATAGGATAGGGTAGGGGTGGTGTAGTAGAGTATAAGAGACGAAGTAGTATAGAGTGGGCGGTAGAAGCAGCGAGGGGCGAGAAGGCTTGCAGAGTCCATTAGCAGATTACCTACCCCGCGTCGCGTCGGGAGAGGCTCAAGTCTCGGCCGCGCTCATTCACCCCCTAGTATTTTTCTTTTCCTTTTTTCCCACTATAGTGTTTTCACATTTTTTTTTTCTTTTCTGTTTTTTTTTTTTCTTCTTCTTCTTCTTCTTATTTTCGTTATTTTTTTTTGGTAACCTCCGATCGCGTTTACATATTAAAAATTTCAACCCTTCAATTCTATACGCAACATACGATTTTCGTTTACATAATTTGGGAAGAAAAAAAAAAAATAAATAAAAAATCATGAAATTTGAAGTAAAGAAGAAAAAAACAATTTCATTATTTACTTACAATTCTCTCTCTCTCTCTCTCTCTCTTCGTCTATATATGTATAATACGAACTTTCGAATATCTAAAATCTGGTTATATGCATAAGTAATTTGTACGTGCCTCCCAGTGACTGCAAACAGTCTGACGTTATAATTCACCAATTACTATCACTGATCCTACCGATTATTAAAACAATCGTGACCGGGGATGGGGATGGGGATGGATGGGGGATGAGAAATCTAAAGCGATCAGTATATACGACGATATCAAATTATAATCATAATCATTATTATTATTATTATTATTATTATTATTATTATTATTATTTATACCAAAACGCAAAGACTCGCGCGATACTCTAGCTTAGAGAGTTCTCGCAAATGCTGCAGGGGATGATATAAGGTAAAGACGAGAGATCCGAAGGTCTCTCCCTTATTCAAGTCTTCTCACTTTAACGGGATTAACACGCGGAAAGTGTTTGTCGAGTGATTCGTTTTTTTTTTTTTTCTGTTTTTTTTTTCTACTTTTTTTTTTATCGACGCAACCAATTATCTCGCAGTGATTGGCTCCTGAGCCTATTGATGATCTCGTCATTCCCTGCGAGGTAGTACTCAATATAAAATATAATCCAGATTTTTATACACCAAACATTTTGATTTTTCGTTTCAATAGAAAGAAAGAAAGAAAAAAAAATAAAAACAGCAAAAAGACGATTTTAGACAAAAAAAAAAAAAAAAAAAACTATTCACATCGCGGTTTATATTTCGAAAATATGATTCCTCGCAAAATTCTAAGACTATAGTTTCTTTAGAAAAAATTTGTCGGATCAACAGTTATCGAGTTATAAGCTAAGATCTCGGTCAACAAATCGCGGGAGTTATAGATGGCGCTGACGGCGGGGTTAATGAGTACGAGTTGCGCAGTGCAGCGTTTGCGCAGCTCCGCGCGATTGGAGAACTAAGATGTTAAATAACTCGGAAATTATCTGTCCCACGAATTTTTGGTAAAGGAAATTTATTCTTAGATATTTACGGAGAATCTAATCCTGAATTTTGAAATCTGAATCGAGCTGTATTTCATACATAACTTCTAGTTATCGTCGTATCTGTGTATCAATCTATCAATCTATATATCGTATCTGTGCACATATTATAGATATATATATACCAAAACGTCTGCGTGTATGAAGAAAGGTGAACATCTGTTATTTTATGAACTCTAGCTGTTGTATGATAAAAAAAAAACAATATATGGACTGTGACTAGGTATATATACTTATTATACATACAGGTATATTTTATCACAGAAAATATTTCAGCCAAACGATAGATAAAGAGAGATAACTCATTGTTTATAGAGTCGTCAAGTGTATGTATACATAATATCAAAAAATTTGTAATATAAAAAAAAAAAAAAGAAAGAATATAAAATTCTATGTAAATACATACATATACATGTATATGTATATGTAGTACGTAGGTAGGTATATGGATTATAACGCAACAGACGGCGATGAGTAAAAGGCGTGACTATAGAGTTTTTCTTTTTTCTTTTTTGTCTCTCCCTCTCTCTCTCTCTCTCTCTCGATACTTTGGCAGGAAATTAATCATAATCCATATATTACTCCCCCATGTGATCGATGTAAGGATATTTTTATCATACACCACCTTTCAAAGTTTATACAAATTTCTATCGAGAGAAATTAAATTAAAAAAATTTGTTAAAAAAATTATCTACAGGGCGGAAAAGGGTTCTCTGTACAGTGTTATTTCACATTGGGAGGTCCGGAACGAAACACAAGGAAGTGAAAGACGACTCGAGATGAGAAATAATAAGGGAAGTTCTTCCCGCAGCAGTTGGATAGTTTCAAATATTCTTTTTATATACTCTCGCAAAGTACTGAAAAATCCACTACACGCATGGTAAAACCACTCTGTATAGTATAGTAGTTAGAAAAACAGATTGCGTCTTGTCTAACGCAGTATTGTCTAATGTATACCCTCTCAGATCCTGTATCCCTTACTGTTAGTTCGTTTCTATATTCGTATATGACTATAGGAGGTCTGAGACTCTCTCTCGGTCATATCGACTTTCGAAAAACAAGCCACTGAAAATGAAAAAAATAACTTTTCCTCGAAAAAAATAGCATTCACTCGAAAAAAATAGCATTCACTCGAAAAAAATAGCATTCTCTCGAAAAAAAATAGCATTCACTCGAAAAAAAATAGCATTCACTCGAAAAAAATAGCATTCCCTAGAAAAAAATAGCATTCTCTCGAAAAAAAATAGCATTCTCTCGAAAAAAAATAGCATTCACTCGAAAAAAAATAGCATTCACTCGAAAAAAATAGCATTCCCTAGAAAAAAATAGCATTCTCTCGAAAAAAAAATAGCATTCTCTCGAAAAAAATAGCATTCACTTGAAAAAAATAGCATTCCCTAGAAAAAAATAGCATTCCCTCCAAAAAAAAGAAACAAAAAAAGCGAAATTTCGGAATCTTTGATATAATGACTCACCCAACTATTTCTTGGATACGACTTTGGAGCAGAGGTTTTTCAGGGAGTGCCGATACCACCTCGTTTACGAAGAGACTTGATAGAAGTTGCATTGCGGATGTTGCTACAGCACCACTTCCGGTAGAATTGTTGTTAGACTCTTGGTGATTGTCGGACCCAGTAGCTGCCTTGAATGAACAAAGAAATTGAATTACATAAAAAAAAAAAAATGTAAAAATTACAAAAATTGCAAAAAAATTTGAACAGACACGTGAAGTTTTTATTATGCGGAATCTGGACTCTGAATTTGAGATGTAAAAATTCAGCAGTTGCATCATTCCCTCGGATAGAAAGTAATAAAATTGTGTATAGTATAGTAGATTTGTCTTTTTGTTAAATGATCGAAAGTAAATCTAACGATTTTTATCGTCTAGTTTTAAGATCGGTGTTATATCGTACGTGAAAGATATATATTCCCATTTCCCTGTTTTCTCTAATATGTAGATACGCGGAGGACCGCAGTTTAGTTTATAGCCAAATCAAGTCTAACCAATAGCAAGAAAAATAGGGTCCATTCCAGACATTCCCCTATATTATACACCCTAAACATTGGGTCAATTTCGACGAAAAAAAAGTTAAATGATTTCGACGTCTCTATAAGTTGTGTATGTGTATAGGTCCTACCTACGTCCGAGTTAAATCCACTTTTCTCAAATTGGTAAACTCGGTGCTTTTTCTTCTCATCTCATTTCCTTCAGCTATTATGACGTTACGCATGATCGCGGTTGGAAAAAAAAAAATGTTAACAAAAAAAAAAGGACCCGGGGTCCAAAAAATTCTCACGAACTTATGAAAATTCTTGCATATGTACCTACATTCGGTGTTTAATATAAATCGGTCTGCGTATCGATCGTATCGATACTATATGATTTAAGGGATGAAATTGATCGTCTTATGTTATGAAATTCTTCGAAATACAATTTTTCAAATTTTTTTTCAATTATATTTACGACCTCGAAATAGATAAAACGAGAAAATGAATTAATAAGAATGTTCTGGAGGTACAATCGGCATCAAAACAATAAGACAGACAAAAACCGAATTTGCTCATTTTGGATGACATTGATGCGGAAAATGATTGAATAATATCGAGGAGCGGATGTTCCCACAACCTCAGAAAATGAAAAAACTCTCAATTTTGTAACAGAATTTCGAAAATACCAACAATCATGAAAAGTTGTAAAAACATTTTACAAGTAGGGGAGAGTTGCCACTGTTGGACCGCCACCTAAATTGGACCGTTTCAATTTGGTAATTTTTTGCAACAGTATCTCTTCAATTTTGAGAATTGCAAAAATAGGAATGTTTAGAGAATTTCTAGTACTGATGGTATCCATTTTTACAATTCTCAAAATTGAGAAGATACAGTTGCAAAAAATTACCAAATTGAAACGGTCCAATTTAGATGGCGGTCCAATAGTGGCAACTCTCCCCTATGTGCTGAAAATGGTGAAAATTGTTCATTTTCGATCCGATCCCAAAATTTCAGGGTTTGTTATACTCAGTGATAAAATCTCTACGAACTGACTGAAAAAAGTTTAGCATAAAACACTAATATTTGAGTAAGAATTCAGTTGTTCACAATCCGATACATTCTGAGATTCATATATGATACATATATATTGTTACATTTTTTACTTGAATATGAGTGCTTTATGCAAAACTTTTTTCATAGTGAGTTCGTAGAGATTTTATCACCGAGTATAACAAACCCTGAAATTTTTAAATCGGATCAAAAATGAACAATTTTCACCATTTTCAGCACATACTTGTAAAATGTTTTTACAACTTTTCATGATTGTTGGTATTTTCGAAATTCTATCACTAAATTGAGAGTTTTTTTTTCATTTTCTGAGGTTGTGGGAATATCCGCTCCTCGATATTATTCAATCATTTTTCGCATCAATATCATCAAAAATTAGCAAATTCGGTTTTTGTCTGTCTTATTGTTTTGATGCCGATTGTACCTCCAGAACATCCTTAATTTATTTTATTTTTTTCTTTCTTCTGAAGAAAAGGTCATGGAAAAATCGAAAATACACTTCATGTTCCCTTTTCCCTCTTTCTCCTCCTATATATCGCATATACTATATATATATAGATACATGGGTGTGGGTGGTTGGGTGCGTGCGTGTTCGTGACGTCACTAAAAGCTCTCTCGCCGCTAATGCATTTGCGGGACGCGATCTGGTGTGCCGAGGCGACTCTACGCAAGGGAGAGACGATAGGGAGAAGAGAAAGAGGATGAGGGATGAGGGATGAGGATGCGAGGATGAAGAGTAGGAGGAGAAAAGAGGGATACAGCTCCTGTGGGGGATCAGCGTCGACAGTGACGTAACCGTGCTACATTTCAAGATATATAGTACATTCCCATACATTATCCATATATTAAGGTGGTTCAAAAAATACCTAAGTTCTCAGATGTTGCTGCTCATCCGTGAATTTGCTATTTGTGATTTTTGAAAAAATATTCCATTTTTTTTTTAGCTCTATAAGACAATACTTACTACTGCCTCATTGAAGTTGAAATTTCGAAATTTTGCCATTTGTGGCAATTTCAAAGTTTTCAGATCAAAGTGCTCATCCGGCTACCTCTAGATTCTCATTCAATGAGCATTTTGGTTCAAGACAAGACTCGTACGATAATATTTAGTACTGCCTCGGAGACATTGGAGTTTTTTTTAATATTGAGCATTTTTTTAGAAATTCGATTGCCAGGTGTGTTGCTCATGAGACAGTTTTAATTTCTTACCATTATAAGGACGAAATACAAGCAGTTTGCAGTCTGTGAGACCATTTTTACTAAAATGCAACGATTTGAAGTGCGAATTGAGAATCAAAATGATTTTAAAGCGAAATTAGAGAAGAATGAAGAAGAAGAAAAAGAAGAAAAAGGTAAAATAGGGAGAGAGAAGAAAAAATGAGAATAAAAAAAAAAAATGAAAAAAGAGGAGAGCACGTCTGATAAAATCGCTCCTAAATCCACGTACATATATACTATGTATACCTATATACATATAATCCTTATTTTGACAGGGTTGACAAAGTCGACAAGTCTGACAGGCAAAAAGCCTGAACGGGGGGCGGGGGAGGGAGGGAGGGATGGGTAACACACATACCTATATATATATATCATATTCTTCGAAACGGTGAAAAAACAAGAATTAATTCAATTTTCGTGATTTTTATCAATTTTTTTTTTAAAATAAATAATAAAATATAATTATATAATTAAAATAAAATTTTCTATAAGAATCTGTATTTAGATATATGGTATAGTTTATAAATCGAGCTGTTTACGAGAAAAATAAATAAATAAATAAATAAATAAATAATTCAACAAAATTTTCTGATTTATTTTTTTAACGTTTAAATCGTAAATAAATTTAAAAAAATTATATAGGAACCTCTGAATATCAATATTATATTATAGGAGCTAATATATTTGTCTGAGATATATTCTATATCTGATATGAAAATAATATAAAGAATTAAGAGAATAAAAACAAAAAAAAATTTAATAATGAATAATATAAGTCAGAGTCTCTCCCTCTCTATTTAATTTTCTCTTATTATTAACTCCCTAAGCCGTTAGGTAGGTAGTTGCGTGCGGTCATCGAGCATCATATGGGCAAGAGAGTTCCGAGGCTAAAGCAACGCGGGCGAAGGCTAGGCACCCGCTAATCCTTATTATTATTTTTATAATCTTTGCGTCGTGTCGCGGTCAATCACTCGGCCAACACGCCGCGTAACGAATTAGAAATATAAATTAGCTATATATATATATATATATATACCTCGAGCATATATATACATATATTTATATTTATATATATGAGGTATTCCACGCCGTTTCGAACGGTAAAAAAAAAAAAAAAAAATGACCGCTTTCAAAAAAAAAAAAAAAAATCACAATTTTGTCTTATGACACAACTCGATGTGGAAAGAATTTATGTGAATTTCTTTCAGAATTTTTGGATTGCATTTGTGGTCTTATTTCCAAATTTCAACTTTTTCTTACACGTAAAGAAATTTTTCGCGTATATCACTATGCCAGTATGGGCGTGAAGGCCATGCTGTATGGTATCGACGATTTTCATTCATTTTAATAGTTCCGTCAACAGACTTTTATTCATAACTTTTTTGTATATTCACCAAAAATGATGGGCAAGGTGTCATTTGGTTCGGAAAGGCATTTAGAAACTTTTCGAAAGGGTCCCAAAAAGGGCCGAAAAAAATTGCAAAAGTTATAAACAATTTATTAAAAAAAAAAAAGAGGGGGAGTTCGGTTTTTTGCGAATATCTCAAAAACCATTTGAGATATTGAAAATCGCAAAAAAGATCCTAAAAGAGCAGAAAATTTCCTACAAAAAAGTCCCAACTCCCAAAACTCTGCAACCAATATTTATAATTGTAATTGTGCGGTGAAAAAAGGACTGAAATCGCGCGCGCGGCCGCCGCCTAACCTATGTTTAGTTCTTTTTTCACCGCACAATTAAAATTATAAATATTGGTTGTAGAGTTTGGGGAGCTGGGGCTTTTTTGTAGGAAATTTTCTGCTCTTTTAGGATCTTTTTTGCGATTTTAAATATCTCAAATGGTTTTTGAGATATTCGCAAAAAACCGAACTCCCCATCTTTTTTTTTTTAATAAATTGTTTATAACTTTTGCAATTTTTTTCGGCCCTTTTTGGGACTCTTTCGAAAAGTTTCTAAATGCCTTTCCGAACCAAATGACACCTTGCCCATCATTTTTGGTGAATATACAAAAAAGTTATGAATAAAAGTCTGTTGACGGAACTATTAAAATGAATGAAAATCGTCGATACCATACAGCATGGCCTTCACGCCCATACTGGCATAGTGATATACTCGAAAAATTTCTTTCCGTGTACAAACCTCCGTATATCTGAAAGGTATAAGATCGTACAAGAAAATTTGTGAGACAAAAAAAGTTGCGGTTTCGAATCAACTTTCTGAAAAATTTTGTTTTTGGGAATTTTTCGAATCCCAAAAATACAAATTTTTATCAAAAATACACAAAAATTGGTTTTTCAACCAATACGTCACTTTTGATTTGTCTCAATAATTTACAAAAAATACTCTCAAGTGTTGACAACAACCGTATATTTTTTTTAAGATGGTGCGCTCAATCGTTTGGAACGTATACTTTATTAATTCTGTTTTTTTTTTTTTTTTTTTTTTTTTTTTTCGAAAAAAAGAATTAATAAAGCATACCTGCGAAAAAAAAAAAAATGAATAAATCAAACGTTCCAAACGATTGAGCGAACCATCTCTAAAAAAAAATATACGGTTGTTGTCAACACTTGAGAGTATTTTTTGTAAATTATTGAGACAAATCAAAAGTGACGTGTTGATTGAAAAACCAATTTTTGTGTATTTTTGATAAAAATTGGTATTTTTTGGGATTCGAGAAATTCAAAAAAAAAAAAAAAAAAAAAAATTTTTTCAGAAAGTTGATTCGAAACCGCAACTTTTTTTTTTTTTTGTCTTACAAATTTTCTTGTACGATCTTATACTTTTGAGATACGGAGATATTTGTATAAGAAAAAGTTTGAATTTGGAAGAAAATCTAGAAATGCAAAATCCGAAAATTCTGAAAAAAAATTCACATAAATTCTTTCGATATCGAGTTGACGTCATAAGACAAAATTATGATTTTTTTTTTTTAGAAGCGATCATTTTTTCGATCGTTCGAAAAAAAATTCTAATTTCCCCACGTGTTTTTACGATATAGAAATAGACGCGTATATAGGTATGGAGTAAATATATTGATCTGTATGTAGATATGCGTAATTATTCTTCTTCTATTTATTTACTATTTTTGTATTAATGATCAATGAATAATAATAATATATTGTATTCTATGTATAGAAATTACGAAATAATGGTTTTTCTCTTTTTTTTTTTTTATTTTTTATTTTTTATTTTTTTTATTTCTCTCTCTCTCTCTCTCTCTCTCTCTCTCTATCTATCTTTCTCTCTCATTCTCTTTCTCCCATATTATGATTAATTCATTATTACGTATACATAGTATAAGGTAACGTAGGTATAGAATTTGAATAAAGAATTCTAGCCCGCGTTGTGTGTATGTATACGAATGCGATGTTTCGCGTGGCGCCATCTTGCGGATGAGACTGTAACTAGAAAGAGCGCTTTTTCGTACCGCGAAAACAGATACCGTATTTACGCGCAAATAAGCCGCACTTTTTTTCGCTTTTTCAACCTCCCAAAATCTGGGTGCGGCTTATACGCGGGTGCGGCTTATATGAGGATACAATTGCGAAATATTGAACAAAAAACGTTGGAACAGCATGGAATGACTGAGCATAGGTGTATAAGGAAACGCAATCAGTAAAAATGCCAGAAATACTTTATAACATTTTTTTATCTGAATCAAAATGGAGGAATAGGGGAACTCCCGTGATTCAAAAAGCGGTCGCGCATGCGCAAAGCAGTGTTGAAATTCGAATTTTGTCGCCGGCTTGTGTCATCTATACCCGCGGCTTATACGAGTGTAAAAACTTTTTTCCGCAAATGACCCTTCCAAAATCGGGGTGCGGCTTATACGCGGGTGCGGCTTATTTTCACGTAAATACGGTATATTTGAATTTGAATTCGAATTCGGATTCGAAATTAGGAAATTAAAAAATTAAAACACTGTTTAGTTTTTCAAGAGAGAGAAGATAAAAGTATTCTTTAATCATTTTTGTTGGATCAAAGAATCGTTGAACGATTTTTATTTAATAAAAATCTATGAATCGGGGAAAATTTAAGACGATATTTAACGAATAACGGATTTAAAAAGCGTTTCGTACAGCGTACAGGTCGCATCGTTGATTTAATTTCAACGAAATTTGGAGGGAACATTCTATATTGATGTGATTCTCGTCCGAACTAACAATATTTAATGAATTTTGAGTTTGAGTATAAAAATTATTTAATCAAAACCGTTTTTATATACAATTATACAGAATAATAGCTATTTTTCGTACTCTGAATCAAAATTCATTGGATATTGTTAGTTTGCACAAGAATCACATCAATTTAGAACGTTTCTTCAAAATTTCGAAAAGATTCAATCAACGTTGTTACATCTTTAAATGGGTTTAAATTCTCGAATGTAAATCAATTTGTGCAGACAACTCGAGAAATCTGATAGAATCCAAAAAAAAAATCATGATGTTTGCGAAGGGTTTGACCCTCGTTATGCATATTTTACATCATGTATTACTTCGAGTCGAACAGTAACATGCCGAAGAAAGAAAAATCCAAAATCGCTCTGTTCAAGCAAAGAATAAAATCCAACCGGTTTGACCGGATCTTCGCATTTCTGGTCTTCAATCGTTCCGAAGAGTTGCCTCTATCGGATGAGCGCAGAACATTTTGATATCGCAATAATTACCGGAGTGGTTTTTAATTTTTTTAGAATTTTTGTTGTTTTTTTCTTCAGAATTTGGGTAAAAAAAAAAAAAAAAAAAATTTCGCTTCGTTACCGTTATCTCAATAAAAAAATTGGTTCGTCGCTAAAGTTCTATCGCTCATACGATAGAAGCATCTCTCTTCTGAACAATCCAAGTCCAAAATTTTCCAAGATCGGTCCAACGGCTGATTTTATTCTTCGCAGCAAGCTAGCGATTTTAGAGTTTTCTGTCTTTAGCGTATCGCCGTTGGAACGGAAGTAATACACGATGTAAAATATGCACGACTAGGGTCAAACCTTATCGAAAATACCATGTTTTCAAAGTTGTATAATTTAAAAGCGAATAACGATGATATTAGGATAAATCCTTACCTCTAATCGCTGTAGCAGTAGATCCAGAATAACGAGTATCTTATTTCCAAGTAAAACGGTTTCTATATTATTCAAATGCTTGTGAACAGCAGCTTTGTAGATTTTGCATACAGAAACGATGCTCCTGAAAAACGATACAAAAGTACAAATAAGTTAATATCCACATAGATGCGCTGTTATAAATAACTAATAAAAGAAACTTATCGATGATAATAACATAATACTAACTTGTTGGGAAGGTAATGCGTAGTGTTTTGCACATTTAATCCTAAATTAAGCAAATTCGTCAACGTCGTAAATCCGTTTAACGAATTAAACGCGTCCTGGTCCAAAGCGCACTGAAAATGAATGAAGAAAAATTGTATTGATGAGTTTGAAAACGGATTTTGAGCATCTAAGTTCAAAAATCGAATCCATTATACGATAACTTACGTATTTATTAAAAGCCCTTGAAATCTCTCCCACGCATCTTTCCAATCCAGCAACAGCAACGCTAGGCCAAGTAGTTTTCCCATGATTATTACAAAGTCTATCTAATTCCTTGAGATTTCTTCGGAATTTTGATTTATTAGATGATTCGATGATGATGGTTTGATTATTTATAGTATCGTTTTCTTTAGCATCTTCCCACTCCTGTCCTCTAGCAGCCATTCTTTGTTTCATTTTTCTACATCTACGTTTTAAAGCCTTCTGTTTTTCCTTAGCTGCCTTGTTGTCACTCGCGTTATTGTTGTTCATAGATGATATTGGAATGTCTCTGATCTGCGATATGTTAAAACGCTGCATCTCGTCTCTAGGCGGTTCGCGACCCTCGTGAATCTTTCTTACTGCTTCGAGGTGCGTCTTACTCTTCAGATGACCCAGTAATTGGACTTCGTTGATTATCTAACGATCATAAAAGATTAAAAACGATCTTAAGTTAGTCAACAATTTATAGAAAATAGATAAAACAATTTTTGCAGATAACTTTGAGGACTCTGATAGAATCGAAAGGATTGACCCTCGTCATGACATAAAGACAGAAAACTCAAAAATCACTAGCTTCGGCATGTTACTGTTCGACTCGAAGTAATACATAATGTAAAATATGCATAACGAGGGTTAAACCCTTCGCAAACATCATGATTTTTTTTTGATTTTATCAGCATTTGAGAATTTAAGGTATATACAACACCAGCTTACCACAGCAACACATAAAGAACACTGTTTCGGCGATGGATAAGACTTCAACGTAGGCGGAACCTCTTCGCATCTCAATATAGAAGACTCAACAGCCCTTTGTCTAATGTGTTCAATATTCTCGCCGTGTCTTCTAGCAGATTCTTGCTGTTTGTGTGCAATCTTCTTCTGCAATTCTTCTTGATTAGCTAACTGCGCTGCATGTAATGCCGATAATCTCTCTTCCCTATCTCTCGCCTTCTCTCTTGCCAGTTCCTGAAAAATTCATTACATTTCCAATAAATAATCAATCTCAATTCTCTCTCCGTCTTCAAGATATTTGATACAATTTTGATTTTTCGAACTCACTTGGCGCTCTTTCTCTCTTTCCAATTGCATTTTTCCAACTCTCTCCTCTCTCTCCCTACGCATTTGTCTCATTCTCTGTATACGCAGCTGCCTTTCCACCTCTAAAGCACGACGTCTCTCTTCGGCTGCTGCTTCCTTAGCCGCCTTTTCTTCCTGACGACGTTGACGCTCTTCTTGGATGCCCTGAGAAAAAGAGAAAATTGATTAAAGCCATCATTTCTCTCGCTCTGATCTCGCATCAAAATTACCTGCAGGCGTTCTTCCTGCTCTTGGCAAAGCGCCATAAATTCATGTCGTTTATTTTGTGCTTCTAGTTCATTGATAAACGCGATTTCCTTAAGTTTCGAATCTTCGTCGTGCGCCTTTCTGACTATTTCCAACAAATGCTGAGTCCGATTTTCCTCCGCTCGTTTCAATTTCGTCTCCATTCTTATCCTCTTATCTTCTATCAGTTGATTCTTTGCGCTTTTAACATCCTCAACTTTGTTTAACAATTCTCTAAGCCTCTGCGACTTCTCCATCAACAATATCTGACGTTTTTTTTGCGCGCACGCTTGCTTGGCTTGATAACGTCGCAGCGTTTCTGGCAGCGAACGTTTCCTAGAAGGCGAAGACAACTTTTGATGCAATTCCAACGCTCTGCCTGGATGACGAGCTACTAAAGCATGCAGCTGAGCTAATGTATCGACTCTCTCAGCCCACGACATTCCTTCGAGCATGTTTTCGTACCTTTTGAAAGAAATTTTGTTATTAAAACTCGGGTCATTAGATATGGAAACAAAAAAAATGTTTACAAAGCCAGCGTTGAATGAATTACCGATCCTCAAGGCTGATGTCGTCGGTCGTATCGTCCATTTCTTCCAACGGTTCGTCTCCCTCGGTTTCCAGAACCGTCTCGCCGTCGGTTTCATCGGTTTCAGTGTCTACGTCGATTTCCGTTGATTCAAGTTCCTGTATTTGTCTTTGTAGCGAAGCTTCCTCGTCGGACAATTGCTTAGATCTCTGAGAGTCCGCTTCTTCTCGCTTCTGTTCTTCTTCAAGTATAACTCGTTCTCTCTCAGCCTGGGCTTCGACGAACTGTTGTATTCTTCTCTCCAATAATTCAGCCTCGTTTTTAAATATAGCAGCTATCATAGAAGTCGAGTTACTCTCGCTCTCGCTTTCGGAATGCTTAGAGTTCGTTTTTCCCTCGTTATTATCGTCGTTTCCTCTGTGTTTATTGTTCGTCGATCTCTTATCTCCTCCTCCGCATTTTAAATTCCTATCAATATCGTTCCCGCTCTTTTTTCCAGCTGCAGCTGCGTTGATAGATCGTTTTTTACCCCTCTGTACGCCGTCAGGTGTTACGCAATTTATTTTACTACTATTATCTATAGGACTTTCGATCGACAAAGCGGGGAGAGACATCGCTGTACTAGGCTTATGAAATCTGGTAGCCATGTTCAAGTTGTGAGTACTTCCTCGCCTGTAACGACTCCTCACAGTCTGCCAACCCTCTCCTTCGTCTTTTAACTTCGCCACAGAGTTCTGTTTGGTCAAAACTTCGACCGAACCGCTTAAATCCTTGGCCTGATCCCCTCCGCTGACTAATTCCTGTAAAATAAATAAATAAAGCTTTTAAATCTATCGTCGCAGATCTTTTTACAGAATCGCACACACTTACGCTGTTTGATACAGGAAGCTGTAGTCTTTTTCTTACTATAACAGAAGTACCAGGTCTCGTTCTAGATACATTAGAAACTCCTTTCATACACAACGACGTCTTACTCCTAACTATTTTTGGCGTATCAGTTAAATTCTGGCTAATAGAACTAGCCGATGGTCTCATTCTCGAAACCGTTGAATACGCAGGTCTCGTAGTAGGTCTGCTAATTTTATTCAAAGCTTGATTTTTGCTGTTCATTTTATCCTCCGAGTTATTTTTTACACCCGTAATTCCCTCCCCGCTATTTCCATCGTCTGAATTATTCAAGTTGTTATTTTCAGATCGATTGCAAATCGGTTTATCCGTTTTTTCGACTTCCCTAGCTGCTTGATGACTCATCTCTTCGATTACTTTTGGCTCTGGCGCAGATTTACCGCCGCCTTTTGGTTCCGTTCTCTTAGCCACAATTTTTGGAGTCGTTACTTTAGCCGAACTCGATTTTCCCTTGTTAATATTACAACTATCGCCGGTACTTTTATCCCCGGTATTCTTTGACGCTCCGTTCTTATTACCGTCAATAACGACAACTTGATTTTCGACTATGGTTTGATCGACTGGACTTTTGCACGTAGATCCAGTAGGACTGATTCTCTGTACAGGACTAACAGATTTCTGTGTAACAGATGAAGAAGAAGAACACCAGGCTCTTCCCGGCGATGTTTTTCTAACTTCCCAAGTAAGAGGTACTCGTCTTAGCGGAGGCTGTGTACTTTCGTATGCCCATTTCACCTTGAACCATTCTATAAGGTTGTGAAAATCACGGGTATAATTTTCAAGTACTAATATCACCTCTTTGCACTCTGATATACTCTCGTCTTCTTCGCATGTTTGATAAATTCCGTCAACAGCACGCTGGAGATTGCCGAATAAGAACGCCCAATACCTGGCCTGTAGTTCTGCAGGGAAAAAATTGACGCGTGTTAAAAATAGTGACGAGAGTGTTAAAAAATTGACAGGAGTGTTAAAAATTGACGAGAGTGTTAAAACAGTGACGAGAATGTTAAAAAATTGACAAGAGTGTTAAAACAGTGACGAGAGTATGAGAACAGTGACGAGAGTTAAAAAATTGACGAGAGTGTTAAGAAATTGACAAGAGTGTTAAAACAGTGACGAGAGTATGAAAACAGTGACGAGAGTGTTAAGACAGTGACGAGAGTGTTAAAAAATTGACGAGTGTTAAAAAATTGACAAGAGTGTTAAAACAGTGACGAGAGTGTTAAAACAGTGATGAGTGTTAAAAAATTGACAAGAGTGTTAAAACAGTGACGAGAGTGTTAAAACAGTGATGAGAGTGTTAAAACAGTGATGAGAGTGTTAAAACAGTGACGAGTGTTAAAAAATTGACGAGAGTGTTAAAACAGTGACGAGAGTGTTAAAAAATTGACAGGAGTGTTAAAAATTGACGAGAGTGTTAAAACAGTGACGAGAATGTTAAAAAATTGACAAGAGTGTTAAAACAGTGACGAGAGTATGAGAACAGTGATGAGAGTGTTAAGACAGTGACGAGAGTTAAAAAATTGACGAGTGTTAAAAAATTGACAAGAGTGTTAAAACAGTGACGAGAGTGTTAAAACAGTGATGAGAGTGTTAAAACAGTGACGAGTGTTAAAAAAGTGACGAGTGTTAAAAAATTGACGAGAGTGTTAAAACAGTGACGACTCAAGTCTGTCAATTGCCGAATACTTTACCAGATTTCTTGTCTCTGCCAGTAGACGCTGAACGAACTCTGGTAGCAGGTTTGGGTGATCTCTTAGTAGAGTTTGGTTGCGATATTTTAGGAATGCTTGGAGGTTTGCGTGTTATTTTATCAGCGTTGTTTGTTGCTACTGGAACGTTGAAGGCTACTAAATTTCTTGCCGTACGTCCTTCCTCTTGAATAAGTAGTCTAACATCTGCCATTATGTTCGATTATCTGGGTGTTAAATAAATGAGGAAGAAGAAGAAGAATAAATTCTATTATATTCATTAGAGGTGAACATCAACGATATTATAAAGTTAGGTTAGGGTTAGGGTTAGGGTTAAGGTTAGGTTTTGTCACATCTGACAATATAGACGGTTGTTTTTTGTTTTCAATCAAGGAATGATGATGATGATTAATCCTGACGTTTATTATAAGCGATATACGTGTAAGTTTACGTTTTAAAAGCTATAATATGTATATAAACGATATTAACGCTGCAGTCATCAATATGTCTTGATTCTATTTGTAAACAATAGACGGTGCGTGTGCGTGTGTCTATTGCGCGTAACGATAATAAATGGCTTTAGAAAAAACAAAACAAATGTCGGTAGATTTATGCAATACGTATTTTATACACTTTAGTATAATAATAATAAAACGCTTGAATTAATATTCACGATTATTATTATCATCATCATCATCATCATCTAACAATAGAGACATTACAATGTTTACACTGTATGTATTTGACTTTTGAACAATGACAGCTCACGCAGTCTTCGATATTCTTCTTTTTTTTTTTTTTTTTTGTTGTTTTTTTTTTTTCAAATATTTACTACGCAAGCGTGTGTTTGATATGTTGAACGGTATGAAGTTGGCGCCATAATCTTCTTCTATCCTTCGTGGTTACATAGGCAATGAAAGAGACGGTAGACTGTGGAGCCAACTTCATACTGGTCAATATCAAACACGTTTAGTGTATATGTATACACGCGGGTCTACATTACCGACTGAGTTATTTCCACTCGCCGATGAATTGATAATACGAAGATAGAGAGAGACAGACATGCGACTTAAGAGGAGCTTTCCAATTACGGCCGTGTTCGGGGAGTGCGCTTGCAGCCCTGAAAATCTAGAGAGAGTGAGACGGAGCTTGGGGAAACTCAAGAAATGTGACAGAGACACAAGATTACTGACAGCGCTTAAAGCGACTCCCCGAACACGGCCTACGTCAATTTTCAGTCACAGTGCGACACAAAGCTGTGTTATTGGTCAGTTCTTTCGGATCGCACTAATAACAACAGTTTTGTGTCGCACTTGTGCCTGAAAATTGACGTAATTGGAAAGCTCCGACAAATTTATGACCGTTTCTAAAATGGCGTGCGCTTCTATTCCTAGGTATTTGTCCACAAGATCATGTGCAACTTTATTGGACAATGAAATTTCATTGGTCCAAAGTTGGACAATCATGTCGACCACCAATCAGGAGCACCGCTGTGCTGCTCCTGCGTAAAGATTGACCGATCAGAAGGCTGTTTTAACCACGTACCATGTGAATCGAGTCTCCTGATTGGTCAATTCTTAAATTAAGTCAAGTTATATACGTCGCTGCGTAACCGTGATTGAGCTGACCTCAGTGGTGTCTTGTACTACACCGCCATCTATCTGTCTAACTAGTACTAAACCCTAAACTTAACAAATGATATAAAAGCTAGGGTTCTAGCTTAGCGTAGCGGCGTTCTAAGGCCACTGGTGAACTGGTGAAGAGTGGAAAGTTGGAACCGTGGTGTCTTTATACAGAAAGAGATATATAACCCATTGGTGAAGATTATTGAAGTGTTGAAAATTAAATTAGTATTATATTATACTATTAGAGAGGATAAAAAAAAAAAAAAAAATATATATACACATATATTACGATTTACGGGTGTATTCTTCGCGTGGATAGGTACTACCTACTACCTACTACCGGTTGATTAAAATACAATTAAATATATATATAAATCTTTTTTTATTTTCTTTTTTTTTTTTTTTTTTTTTTTTGGAGTAGTATATATATATATATATATTATATTAAGAATTGATAATAATAATAATAAAAAGTAATAAAGTTTGTAGAATCTCTGAATAAATAGCAAAAAAAAAAAAAAAAAAACAAACAACGAAAAAGAGTGAAGAACCTCCCGATTTAATTAATTAATCTGTCAAGTTTGTAATAAACCGCAATTTCATCATATGTATATGTATGTCTGGTTTTCCTTCGATATCGTGAAAACGTACGGATCCGTGAGTTTTACTTGACTTGACTTGACTTGACTTGACTATAACGTGACGGAAACTCGTATATCGGTATAATATCAAGCAATACTGCTGCAATACCAAAGTCGCATAAGGCATAAGGAGAACGAACTTGCGAAAAGCAGACGATAAAACTAACCAACTCAACCGGGATAAGGAAAAACAAAAAACAAAAAACAAAAAACAAAAAACAAAAGAACAGCTCAACTGTAAAGACTAACTACATACTAACGTGTATAACGCAGCAATAAGTGGGCATAAAATAATTAAAAAAAAAAAAAAAAAAAAAAAAAAAAAAGGAAAAATCACACGCCCGTCTGTCTCTCCCCCACCCCTCTTTCGTTCGTACGTTCGTTCGTTCGTTTCGTTCGTGTCCGTGTCACGATTCACGTCAACGAGAGATAGTACAATTATTTTATTTATTTATTTCTTTATTTTTAACTCTCTTTGTTTATAATATAATTATATACTTGACAGTGTGTAGTATCTGTGTACGCTTATAAACAATGAGAAGAAACCCTAAAAACCGTTCGATACCTTAGTAATTTTTAATATATATATATATATTTTTTTTTTTTTTTCTCAACTCGTAACCGCTCTATATTGTTTTTTGTTTTTCCTTGTTCGTTGTATATTTTTTTTTTTTTTTTGATTTCATTATTTGATTTGATAGGTTAGTTTGACACCTCTAACGTTGTTAAAAACTAAAAACCGTGTGTGTGTGTGTGTGTGTGTCTGTCTGTATGTATTCTTTAATAATTATTTCTTCGTAACATTGTTGTGTGTTACAGAGAGATAGAGAGAAGAGATAGAAGATAGAGAGAGAGAGAAGAGAAGAGAGTGAAGAGAGAGGCGATAATAATGGCGGCATTGCCACGGCGTATAATAAAAGAAACTCAAAGATTGATGCAAGAACCTGTACCCGGCATAAGCGCTGTACCCGACGATGCTAATGCAAGATATTTTCACGTTATTGTTACCGGGCCTGAAGACTCGCCGTTTGAAGGCGGGCTATTCAAACTTGAATTATTTTTACCCGAGGATTATCCAATGTCAGCACCAAAAGTTAGATTTATAACGAAAATATATCATCCGAATATCGACAGGCAAGTAAAAAAAAAAAAAATAACAAAAACGCAAAAAAAAAAACAACAAAATACTAAAAATTTCATTTTTTTTTTATTTTTGTCGTGTTACAGACTGGGTAGAATTTGCCTCGATATATTAAAGGACAAATGGAGTCCTGCGCTACAGATAAGAACAGTGTTGTTATCGATACAGGCGTTACTCAGCGCTCCCAATCCCGACGATCCTTTAGCCAACGACGTCGCCGAATTATGGAAGGTTAACGAAGGTGAAGCGATACGCAATGCCAAAGAATGGACTCGCAGATACGCAATGGACAACTGATCTCATAGAAACAGTGTGGTTGTTTTTTTTTTTTTTTTTTTTTTTTTTTTTTTCTTTCTTTCTTTCTTTCATTTCATTTCTTTTATATATAAAAAAACTGTTTTAACGGAGCTGCCTCTGCCTTTATAAAATTTCCTAAATTTAGAAAATACAAAAAAAAAAAAAACAAAAAAAATCCTCCAATCTTTTTTTTTTTTTTTATTTACGTCCGATTCGTGTCGTGTTATCTTTACAATTATGGAGTTTTTCCTCCCCCCCACACACACACACACACACACACACACAGTTCTTTATTTACTCAGATATTGAGAAAAACAATCAGCACGCTGTTGCAGAAAAAAAAAACAATTTAATTTTTAATAATACTAGCCAGATAGATACACATGCGCGCACGCGCTTTATTCTCATCTCACTTATGCGAAGAATTATGAACAGTCTCTCAGCCTTTTAGGACAGGAAGACTGTGGCTTCGAAGAAGAAGAAGAAGAAGAAGAAGAAGAAGGAAAAAAAGAGAGAAATAGAAAGTAAAAGTAATAAAAGAAGAAGAAGAATAAGAAGATATTTGCTGTTTTAATGAATAAAATGAATTTTTTGTAAAATTATAAACTTTAGCGAGTGTGTAATTTCTTTTTTGTTTTTGTTTTTTTTTTCTTTTTCTCCTTTCTTTCTTTCTTTCTTTCATGCCGATTATATACAAAGCATTTAGCAAAAAAAAACAAAAAAAAAAAAACATTACCCTGTGGCTAGTTAGAGATTTTTTTTTTTCTTTTAAATTGTATAAAATAAGCATCTGATCAAATCAATATGGCAAAATTAACTGTAAAGCTTTTCTTTATTCTATTTCTATTTCTGTTTTTCTTGTTTTTTTTTTTTCGAATATCTTATTACTCATCGCTGATTATTGAGCAATTCTGTTATCTCGATGATTACTTATACTACTACTACTACTACTTATTCCAAAAACAACAAAGAAAAGAAGAACCCGAATGTTGGAGTACGCGCGAGTAACTTTTAATAGGTGCAATAGGTAATTAGTAAATCTACACCGAGCGCTGCAGAGACACTGAAGTTTGAAATTGATTGTCGATAGATTAAAAATAACGAACAGTATATAATGTATGTGTGTGTATATAATGTATATGTATACTACACATATGATGGACTGATATATATATATTTTATGTTTCTTTATTTCTGAAAAAAAAAAAAAAAATAAATAAATAAATAAAAATAAAAACACTCAATCAACTCTTCATATAATTAATTAAATATGTGATACTACCAGTTTTTAGTCAAACTGATGTGAATAAATAATACTACTACTGTATACTGTGTAAAGGAGCTGCGCTTAACTCGCTTTATAGTCTATCGAATCATTAAGGGTACCACAGTATGTATGTGTGTAGCGATTGGAAAACAATAAATTAAACATAGAAATGTACTTTGCGGCGAAGTGAAATACATAAATTTTAAGTTTTTCAATCGTGACATTACTGGTACCCTTAAGGGGGGGGGGGTGTGTACAATACACACTTTTAAATGGATTGAAAAACTGGAATAGAAAATTGATTAATATGCATCACAACGAGGGTCAAATGATTTTTTCTTTGATTCTTATATAAATATCAGATTCTTCGAATCGTTTTGCACATTAATTGATTTTTTTTAGAATATGAAAACCCTGTTTAAAGGTGTGTATAAAAGTGTATCAAGACTTTTTCGAAATTGTTAATACTAAATAGTAGCCAGAGATGTAAAAATGAGAGAATTTTTGCTTGAAATCAAATAAGTAATTAATTAATACTTAATCATACCGCAGCCAGCGCTGACCGATTAATTATTATTGGTATACAGTAGATATATATGAAATAAGACGGTGAGGATAGTGATAGCTAGCTAGCTACGCTATATATACTACATATTATAATATTAATAAATACAGTAACAGAATTATGATGATATCACTGCGTTATTTGAAAATAACAATATAATACGACGATGATGATGATAATACTAATTAATAGCAAGAACAAAAAAAAAAAAACAAAAAACATGTACTACTACTATATTTGTGAAAAAACAAAAAAAAAAAAAAAAAATAATAATTAATGAATATATAAAATAAATCCAATATTGTTATTCAGGCGCCTATTTATCACAGAAAAAAAAAACAGAAAAAAAAAAAAAACAAAAAACTTTACACAGTAGATCTAAATACCAGCTTTATCGATGCGATTATATTATATATAATACTATGTGAAATATTCTATCATAGAGATTAAAAAACAAAAATGAAAGGTGAATTATACACCTCGAATTTTTGGCAGTCTGTTTCTCAGCTAAAACACATCCGATTGATGTGAAATTTATATCAGTGACGCAGAAAAAGTGAACAAAGGGCATGATGCTCTTGGATTTCTAAAAAAGCGAAAATATTTCAAGTGTTTTCATATTTATCGCAAGTACAATGTCAGCAACAACGATTATTCGTTACAGAGCACTCTTGATAGAAAATTGTACATTTGATTTTCGCTTTTTGGAAATTTAAGAGCATCATGCCCTTCGTTCACTTTTTCTGCGTCACTGATATCAATTTCACATCGATCGGATGTGTTTTAGCTGAGAAACGGGCTGCCAAACATTCGAGGTGTATAATTTACCTTTCATATACCCTTAAGGTCCATCCCTAGTCGTCCACCTCCTTTTGGTCGAAATGTGTCACATTTCGATTATTATCTGAGCCCTGGCGTAAAAAACGCAAAAAAGCCAACACTGCGCGAATTCAAATTCAATTCCGAACACATACGTTCAAAAAAATGTTCGTTTCGTGCGAAAATAGAGTCTACAGATGGTTTTTACATTGTGTTCGCCGAGGAAATCGAATTCGAATAATTTTTTAACAATGTAAAAACGATCTGTAGACTCTATTTTCGCACGAAACGAACATTTTTTTGAACGTATGTGTTCGGAATCGAATTTGAATTCGCGTAGTGCTGGACTTTTTTTGTATTTTTTACGCCTGGGCTCTGATAATAATCAAAATGTGACAAATTTCGACCAAAATGATGTGAGCGACTAGGGATGTGCCTTAAGAAAGAAACACACTAATCGCCTAAGCAGTGCTATTGTAATAACGATCATTGTAACTAAATATAATAATGTGTAATAATAATAATAATAAAATAGTATGTTTAAAGAGAAA
>OX031016.1:43709304-43825241 GCA_943736025.1 Tenthredo mesomela
TGACGATCTTTTCGTGCGGCACTGCTACGACGCTCTGATTGTTTATCTCGATTATTCTATGTCCAACTCTGACTCCGCCACGCTCAGCTATTCCGCCTCTTAGTAGACTGCAGATAACTCCGTTCTGCACGCTGAATCCAAGCTGATATTTAGTGTCAGGTCTTTTTATCTTGACTTCAACAACCGGGGCGCACGGTACGACGGTCAGTTTAACGACCGTTTGATTCTTGGAATTTTTTATGTAAGTCTGACACGTCGATAGCGGCAAACCCACAAGTGATACTCCGTTGATTGCTATTATTTGATCTCCTATGTTCAGCTGGCCGCAACGAGCGGCTGCACCGGCTGGCGCTAGATTCGCTATTACAACTGTAGGCAGCATCGAGCCCCAGCCTGATTCGACGATTACTACTCCGAGTATTTCCCCCTTTGCTTTAGGAACGACAACCTGGAATAATAAATAATTCGTGTCTTATAAAGATTGTAAGGGGTAGCTAATAATTGTGAAATCGATAATTCACCTCTTTCTGCATTTCTTTCTTTGCAAACATCTGCAATTCGTCGCCGAATATCTCCTGGGAATTAAGCACCTCCTGGTAATCCATTTCTTTGACAAAACTGTGATCCTCTATGCCGTTGGCTTTCAGAAATTCCATATAAGCCACTTGGAATGCTTGGCCTATACTTTGAGCGATGAACTGAGCCTCTTCGCTTTCAAACACGTGGCATATCATCTTTGGAGTACGATTTATCTTTGGCGCTTCCTCCATCTCGTGAGGTACAAATCTTCTCCGTGCCATCAGCACAACCAGATCACCGATGTCAGCGATGTACGATATCGTCCTCAGCGCATGATCCATCATTATTTCTTTCAGATCTGTGTTCAGGACCATTATCTTTTCCGTCGATATGAATAGGTCCACTTCTGTGCTCGGCTGGGTTTCTCCATCGGGCGCCTAATAATGGGGAATGGAATATATTCCAAGGATTAGATTAATAGTCGGTCACGTTTGGAGTCGAGTTTTAATACTTACCAATGCCTGATGGCACAGAGCAGCGTGTAAAAGTAAAAATTGAAAGCACAGAGTTATTGATGAAATATTAATGCATCGTTGTGAACATAAAAACATATATATATATGTAAGATATCAGCGTGCATAATGATCGATATTAAATTCAACGAGAGTCAGGATATTAAATAAATATAGTATTGTCAGTGTTTGTTGGTATTTATACTCGATGTGTTCGAGTGGGAATGGAGGAGATACCCCCCGATACATCGTTTTTCGAGTATAAAACGAAGTGAAAATCCAGTACCGGGTTGATCAACTGAAATATAATTGGAGGTAAAACAAAGTAACGGTAAATAAATATAAGGGAAACTCGAAGGGGCTAAGGGCAGGCGGACCTTTATCTTAGTGACGGCCTCTTCGACCATGTGTTTCTTGAGACGTTTCCGCCGCTTTCTTCCCCCTTCCTCTTCCACCTCAACCGACCCAAGAAACTGTAGTCTGAAAACGGTGGTGGGCCCCAACGGGCCTGAGATAGGGGCCAGCTGGGACTGAGCCCCGATATTGATAGATTCAGATTGTCCAGCACCTGAGGTACTCCCTATAAGTTCTTCGCTTGAGTCGCATTCATCATCATCAAGGCTTCCTTGTGAGGCAACACTGCATCGACCATAGGCATGTTGCCCACCATAGTTAACAAGCGTCGTTTGCATCGCCACAGCAGGACCATCCTTCGGTAACGGAACGCGCCAAACAAACAAACAAACAAAGGCTCTGCTAGTCACATTGCCACGGCACGGTCACCACAGAACAAGACAAAGAGCCAAAGCTCTAGAAGAACAAAACCCTTCTCATTGCAGATAATAATAATACACCTAGCTATTGTACATACAGGGTGAATATTCTCCAGCATCTGATCTGGGAGGAGCTTGGAGATGTCAAAGCTCTGCCTTCTTCTATTCACAATCAGGGTATCTGCTTGATAATCACACGCTATTATTCTGATAAGCGAACGAGTGTGAATAGAAGAAGGCGGAGCTTGGCATATCCAAGCTCCTCCCAAATCAGACCACGGAGAATATTCACCCTGTATATGTGCAAATTTTATTATAAAAGCTTATCAAAGAGTGAATAATATATTCTCATTTTCAAATATGAAATCTCTTTTTTTTTTTTTTTTTTTTTTTTTTATCAAACTACTGCCTACTTTTGTAAGAAATTTGTTTAAAAAATAAAAATATAAGAGCAACGAATAAAGGGATAATAAATAAACCGAGCTTTAGATATTTGATAATAAATCCAAGTACGTACAGCTCTAAGGCAACGAATACAGAAATATAGAAAGTTTTGATCACAATACGCAAAAGTCACTCCCTAGCATTTGGCTATCTGATTTAATCTGTGGCACGATTTAGCTATAGGCAGGTAAATACGTAATATGTAACAAGGAATGGGGAAAGCAAGCTTTGGTGGGGGTTTTTCTTCTTCTTCGAGGATAATTACCAATTTGATAGAAAATTCTTGTTTACTTCTCTTTCCAAAGAAAAAAAAAAAAAAAAAGAAAAAAATAAATATACTGCAGTATATAATGTAATAATCAGGCAGAAAAAGATATATACGATTGATAAGCGCAAGCATAAAATAGGGCATACATTTATAATAAAGAGTAAGTTATTAAACTTCTCTCTCTATCTCGAGTTTTTATTTTTCTTACGTTTTCTCTTTTTCCCAAATGGAAAGCGAATACCAAATAATACCATACAGTAGATAGAGAATATACGTGGGGGGAGGGGGGGAGGGTGAGGCGGGTTGGGCGGGAAGGGTTTTGAAAATATTCTAAAGCAAATATCTATATACAGCCAAGTATCGCAACAATACGCCAGCTTACAAGAAAAAAGAATCAAAAAAAAGAAAGGAATCAAACAGCCTGTTATTGTTCTTTTTTTTTGTGCAGCGATTACCATAACACACACACGCACGCACGCACGCAGTTTATATAAACTTATGGTTTCTGTTTTTTTTTTTTTTTTTTTGTTTTTATATATATATATATGTACATACACAGAACAACAAGTCGAGGCAATAGACAACTCATAGGATAGATTATTAATTTTCGATAAATTACAGATTTAAAAAACAGACAGACAGACAGAGACACGTCAAATAAGTTACATTGAGAAGATGACAGTGTTCGGTGGTCGGGTGGTGGTGTTGGTGATGTGAGGAAGGGGGGCGCTACACTGAAACATCCAGGCCTCTTAACACAATGGCCATCCGACAATTATTTATATTAATAATAATAATAATAATAATAATAATAATAATAATAATAATATAAAATGTACATTAAATAATTCATATAACGTTAGAAGAATATATATATATATATGTATATTATGTGCATATATATATCTTCACACCGTATTGTTTATTTAATAAACTTTTGAAAGACATTCAGTGCATGCGACTATACCTATTTATATATATATATATATATAATATGTATGTATATTCTCCTCATGTCTCTCCCTCGCTTTCTCCTATCTCTCCCTCAAATTTAAGGTCTCGTCTTTTATGATATGATAAAACGATGATAAATACTAATACAGTTTAATAATATCTCCTGATTATTCCGACTCTCAGAACTCGAAAAGCTCGACTATCCTAGTATATATAGTATATATTTACGTACCTTTATCCTAGATACAGCTTCTTCCGCCTGGCACATTCTGGTAGATTTTGTCGGCTGTCCTTCGCAGACCAATTGAGTTGAGCCGAGATATCGAGCTCTGAATAAAACGCCTTCGATCAGTACTGAAGGGTCGGCGAGGAGAGCTGAAAGGTTTAGAGTAATACACCATTTAGAGTATTCGCTAATTTCCAACTTGCCGTAAGTGGAAATGTACTCGGGACAACAGCGAACTTTGGTATTCACTTCTATGGACTTTTCCACCAAAGACCGAGATTCAACGGCGTCGATAATATAGTCGCCGGGGAATAATGCAAAAACCGGATTATCCATTCTCGGAATACAGAGTTACGAATTGAGAACAAAGACCGTGACTCAGCTAGGAGAAAACATCGCTAGAGGAGGGAGAGATTCGGCTCTGATTGATCAATCGGGAACCACTTAAAACCAATTTTATCTATTTTTGATACTCCAAGTGTTCGAGATATCTTTGATATCTGTCTTGTTGGACAGAGATACTCAAGAGTTGGTAAAATTACGTACCGTTTTTATCCAAGGTAGCAGCGTTGGGAATAACAAGAAACAATTCAATATAATTTAGGTAGCGGGTAATAGAGGAGTTAATTAAACATAGATAACCAGACGTTGTAATGTCGGTTTACGGTTTATGATTAGATAATTGAGAAAAGAGGAGAATTTATCTCGGAGAATCGTTTTTTTTTTTTCATAATTTAATCTGGAATCGACGCTTCGTCTAATTTCTAATTAGGTAAATTAGTGTTTTCTAAATAATAGCTTAACGTTTGATTGTACCTTCTTTATTCCTGCTTTTCTTCTTCCCGTCTTTATCCTGTAAATGAATAGAAAAATTTAGCACAAAACTCTGTTGGACATAGTGGCCTGCGGTTTTTCACCAAAAATCACACGATATCTTTATTAGTAATTATTTATTATTGCATGCTGACCAATAAAACTCTGGACCATAAGCTGTGACTATGTAGCCATGCGCTTCCCCATTTTTAGCCATTTTCTAAATAAGTTATTTTAGTTAACAAACGAAAATAGATCTATCTATGCGTGTCTGTGTGTGTGTGTTTTCCTTAAGTAACAGATAAAAGGGCAGTGTGTATTATCATCTGCTACGATGCTGTTTATCGATTAATAGAATCAATAAATCTCATGCATTATATATGGAAACTCTGTGATGTTCTCATTGGGTCTAATGCGTTTCCCAATTAATGCTTTTCTAAGAAGAACCTGGATAGATCGATCCGTTAATAAAAAAAGCGTAAAGAATAGTTAATAGAGTATTAAAGTCAGTTTGTATCATGCAAACGCGCAATATTTTAACTACCTATCGTCGTATCTGATCGGTAAGTTAATAAATGATGATGAAAAAAAAAAAAAAAAAAGATCGTGCGTAAAGGTAAACTGTGCTAATAATATTCACCGCTTTGGCAAGCAAGTTTCAAAGACGTTAAATTGAGTAAGGTCGAATAGACCGGCGAGCTTAAGTCGGTAAACTGTGAAACTCGAGATAAGGAATCATTTGCGCTAAATCATGGGGATAATATTTTTTTTTAATTGTTGTTTGTACGATTTAAGCTGGCCGTTAAGTCGTCTATGCGCTAACTAGTCGTGCGTCAATATGATCGACTATTACGTTCGTTAATAAAATGATAACTGCAGCAGTTTGCCATTCATTAATATAATATGGGTAATAAAGCTCTATGAGCATTAAATTATTAAGCAGATATTATTATAAGAGAATGGTTTTAATGGTGTGACGAATGAAGCACCTTTTTCACCTTGCCGCTGGATTCCTTGAGGCTGTGAGGGGGCGAGGGAGAGTTTTTGGCTGGGGTCTTCTGGGGGCTCGACGCAGTTTGCGTGGGACTTGTTGCTTCGCGATCACACGGTGGCGATTGGGTGGCGGAAACCAACGGTGTAGGAGGCGGGGGGGATACGGATAGTGACGTTGACGGTAGGGGTTCGGACGGTGCCAATGTCTCTAGAGGAGCTACGCTCAACGTTTTCGGCGGTGTCTGTTTAGGTGTTGAGATTTTTGTACTCATTGGTGGCAACATTGTCCTAGTCTTAGGCTTCCGCCACCCCTGCGTAACACCAAGGACACCATTAGTAGTAGTAGCACACATATCACCATTAGCACAGCCTGATTTCAAGGGGGTGAAACAATCCCTACAGGGGGAGTCATATCGTCTTTCCTCCCATATTCTATCAGCCGGTTTTTCATGCATGTTCGGCATTGACCTCTCAGATCTAGCCACGCTACGTTTTTTCTGACTTTAAATACGAATTATCAGCTAGCGCATTCATCGATAGGTACATTGTTAGCACCCCCTCAAAGATATACTCTAATAATCAACAATGTATCTTTTTTTATCCCATTTAGAACCGTTGGAATTTTTGTCAAACCATTTCATCGGATATTTTGAACCGTCGTCATACTTTACCCATTTTTTTTTTGTATTTTGTCTAATCGGTGTTAAAGATATGATCGTTGAATATTACCTTATCGTCGTAGAAACCCTGGTCGTCGGTTCTCTGCTGTCCAAGAAGTCTATCAGTCTCAAGATCGGTGTCTGCCTCTTCCTCGTCTACCACTTCCTCGACCTCAGCGTCTCCGTCTTCTCCACCTCGTCTGGCCTCAGAATCTTCGCTGTTACTTTCGCCGCAGGCTCTCCGCCTGCCATCCAACATACTTTCTCTTAGTTAGACGAACTTATGACTATAATAATAATAAACGCTGAGCTCAGAGGCGTTAAAAAATCCATTTTAAATCCCCGTCCTATAAATATACCTCGGTATCCAAATAGGGCTGACGCTAGGCTCCGGTTGTTCTTCTGACGGCGATTTAACCGGTAGAGTCTTTGTCCTTTGCAGCGCCATCCTAATGTCTTTAATAGCCGCTTCAACCTCGCCGCCGGTTTCTAAATTAGCACTTTGTCTGCCCTGAGGTGCCGGCGGTGGCGGTGTACCCAGAGGATCGAGTCCGTCCAATTCAAGCTCGTTATTATCGTAAGATATATCTTTCCTCTCTTTACTCGTGACAAACAAGTCCGGCGATGTTGCTTTCAGCGAATGCAATATATCCTTTGTTACATTCAAGCTAACTTCTTTGCCAGATTCGTTCTCAGAGCCCATCATATCGTTCATAGTCCTCTGTATGATCTCTCTTTCGATTTCATTTATCTGCCTTTTCATAAGCATCACAGTAGGATTATTATTGTCCGTATCGCTAGCGTGTCCGCTCGACAATCCATCCTCTAAAACCGGCATGCTTGTGTATATTCTCAACGAGTCAGAATTGTTTCCCAGATCACCAACAGATCCCAAAAGTCCGCTAGCTGGCATAAGCTCGTTGTCCATCATCATTAGAGACATCTCACTATCCAAATCGCCGCAGTTACTATCGCAGTCCGTTGTCTCAGGACTGAGTGTAAAATTTCGCGAATGTCCTACTTGGAGGCCAACTTCTGTCTCTCCTAGGTCTTCGCTGCTACCAGTTCCGACTGATAGATCAAGGAAATTGTTCTCGTGTTCGACGGTCTGTTTTTATTTGGACAAACAAAATATCAGTCGTCATTATTTTATCCTCAACTAATTAATGGTCTGTCGGTTTTTATTACCGTCTGAGGAAACTCCGATCTCTGCTTTCTTGGCGATTCGTGTATCATGACTTCTTCTAAAGTCGGCGGACCACTGGCGAGCCGTTGTCCTACGTAGGCGCTTCCGGCCTGCCTTCGTAGCTCGTAATCAAGATCCTGGAAAAGAAAGAAGATATAAAGATTAATTTTAAGGTATGCGTTTATTTTGCTACAAAGTTAACGATATATCGTCGTACTTGAAACAGTGACGAGTCTACGTTGTTTTCTTTTTCATCTGGTGGCGGCGGGCACTTGAAAAATTCTTCAAGCACTTTTCTTGTCTCTGAGAATTCGTATAAATAGTCGAATGTACTGCCGCCCGGAGAAACAAGACTTGATAAATTGTCGTTAGGAAGTACAGATGACTTTAAACAGTCGTCATCTTCTTCGTCTTCGTCATTTTCAGGCGGTGGGGGAGTAGGAGATGCGGGTGTTTCCTCAATTCCTGCCGGTGCTAATTCTACAGTATTATCCGCTGTGTCTAGTGGCTTTTCTTCCTTCTGTGAAAAAGAGTAGCTAGTAAATGGCAGAGATCCATCGATTTGAAAGAGTGTATGTACTCCGTCAACAAGCCTGACTCATTATCACCTCTTTCTGATTAGGTGTAGTGGGTAAAACTCTCTGTGGGAATCCAGGCCTTGGCGGAGCGTACATTGAAGGTGAAGAAAGCAGAGTAGGGAGTCTGGAGTTTTCCCTGACTCCGTACCGCCTAGGACTTCCTGAATACTGTGCGATAGGAAGTTCACCTATGACTCTAGCCATCTTATGGTTGCGTTCAGGAGGCGGAGAGTCGCCCTCACAGTCACTAGCCGGCGTGACGACCTGTGGTGTGCAAAAAAAGGATAAAAATGGTTTGACAATGCGCAGATTTTACCAAAATATTGCCTTTTCATTTGACGCTTGACGATTGACGCTACAAAAATCGTTTTTTTTTTGTCGTCATTATCTGACCTCAAACATTTGACGCTACGTTTTTATTTATTCTTATTGTTGACGGTAGCGTCAATAAAGTGACGTGACGACAAAAGAACCGGATTTTGTATCATCAAGTGTCAAAACCGGCGTCGTCAAATTTTGAGATCACAGAATGAAGCGAAAAGAAATGTGTTTTGTGGCGTCAATCGTCAAGCGTCAATCGTCAAATGAAAAAGCAAGCTTTTTAATATACCTTGAAGAAGTCTGAAGTGTTACGGTGGTAAGCAGGACTAGGTGTACTACCGACGCTAGAACCAGGCGGTTCAGGATGCATCCTGCCTCTTTGCGAGTCGTCAATATCTGTGTCTAAACTTTCTAAGTTTGTTTGCTGATCATTACTACTTCCGATATCGAGTCTAAGCCCCTGCCAATTGTCGTCAATATCGTCAAACACCACAACTTCGCCGTCGCTAACTATTGCCATACTACTGCGAGCTGGCGTTGTGTTGTTGGACTGATAATCGACTACGCAATTTTTTGGCAATCCATAGTTTAAATCTGTTATACTTTTTGGCTTGTTTATATACTCTATGTTATTGCTATTGTTGAGTATAGAGTCATAATTTATTATACGATTATTAACTCCGCCAATTATACCGCCGCCACCGCCAACTCCACCGCCGCCGCCGCCACTTCCAACGCCAATACCAATCCCTCGATTACTATTCGGCGAATCGTAGTCTAGTATAGATTTAGCAGCGTTACGACGCACGGAATGTACTTCGGATGAAAATACAGTCTCTGTTACCTCGCGGTTCGTTCTCTGCCTCCTAGCCTCGCCGCATCTACATCATTTTTGTGAAAAAAAAACAAAAGAAAAACAAAAACAAAAGAAAAACAAAAACAAAAGAAAAACAAAAGAAAAGAAGAATGTGTGTTACAATTTTTTTTTTTTTTTCGTCATAGACAATTTAAACACACATAGATAGATTATAGTATTTTTTTTTTTTTTTTTTTTTTTGTTGTTTTTTGTAATTACCTGCTACGTAACTCCCAGACGCTCTGTCTGTTCGGTGATTTGTTGTTCTTTTTATTAACACCAATTTTGTTGTCGGTCTGGCTGCAGTCGTCGATTGACAGTGAATTTGACGCTGCTAAGAACCGGGGTTTCCTTGCTGCTACTTTACCACGACTTTGAGAGAACACTTCTCTGCCTCCTGCTATCTCGATTATCCTGTTTAATTATTTTGAAAACAATTTTCCTTTTTGTTTTGTTTTTTTTTTTTTTCTCTTTTTTTGTTTTCGATATTGTTATAATTTTACTACAAATTTAATATAATATACTAAGTTTTGATAAATTTTTTTTTAGGTTATGGACAGTATTTTCGAAATTACTACACTACACTACTGACTACATATACATAGTTTTTATTTATTATACCGAACACGGTGCAGGGAGGATTAGAGATTATTTTCTTTTTTTTTATTACAGAATACACACTACACATACTGTTATATCTATGCATAAGTGTGTGTCTCTGTATATATGCGTCTAACTATAAAGCATTGTATACTATATGATTCGCGTCTGCTATAATATGACGGATCTAATACGAATTTCTTACTATGATTCATGGATGCGGTATTCGTTTAACCTATGAATTTTTAGTATAACAGGGATTTAATAATTAAAACAATTTAAAAAATCGTATATTTTCGGTTTATTATCAAAATCTGGAAGTAACATATGCATCTGATTTATTTATTTTTGTCGGGAAATATGAAATATGCAAAATTCAAATTCCCCGACATTTTTTTGACTTCGGTCATAGAGATTGGGAAATGTTGATAGATGGGTTAACTCGAAGGGTAAAAAAAAAATTATTTCGAAACGCGCGAGATATTTCAACGTTTGAATTTGAATACCTATTGTACATTAATTCTTTTTTTTTTTTTTTTTTTTCGTCGAATGGTTATTTTCAGTTTATTATTATTATATATGCGGGGGATATAGTAAGGTCGTTGGGTTTTATAGTATTATATAGAAGATGGTATTTGACGGAGAAAAGCGGACGTGGCATTTGAACGGCATTATTAACCGCGGGTGGAATAATAATGTCAGAATATAGTGCGGCAGTTCTTGTATAAGTACTGTGATAAACTAGATCATTAAACCCGACGCCTTATTAGAAGTATAATTTTTCATATATTCGAATCACATATACGCTCGTATATAAAGTATAATAAAAATGAATTTGGTTTGTCCTCATTTTTTCTTAAGAAATAATCGATTGTACGGAAAAAGTTGTTTGGATATAAAAGACGCGGCCTTTTAAGCACTGCAACTTTTGTATAAAACATTTTTCCGATAAGTCAACGACTGCGGAGATACGGGAGAAAGAAAAAAAAAAAAAAAAAAAATCGAAATACGTTCTAGAGCAAAGAAGCTCACAGCCTAGATCCAGACTTCTTCTACATAATGATTTATCTCAGAAAGGCTTTACGATACGAGAAAATTGTACAGACAAAAAATATGCGGCTTTTTAAGTTCTACAACTTTTGTCTGAAATACTTTTCCGAAAAGTCAACGACTGCGGAGATACGTGCAAAGAAATCGAAATACGTTCTAGAGCAAAGAAGCTCACAGCCTAGATCGAGGCTTCTTCTACATAATGATTTATCTCCGGAAGGCTTTACGCTACGAAAAAATTGTGTGAACATAAAATACGCGGCTTTTCAAATTCTACAACTTTTGTCTGAAATATTTTTCCGAAAAGTCAACGACTGCGGAGATACGTGCAAAGAAATCGAAATACGTTCTAGAGCAAAGAAGCTCACAGCCCAGATCGAGGTTTCTTCTACATAATGATTTATCTCCGGAAGGCTTTACGCTACGAAAAAATTGTGGAAACATAAAATACGCGGCCTTTCAAATTCTACAAGTTTTGTCTGAAATACTTTTCCGAAAAGTCAACGACTGCGGAGATACGTGCAACAGAATCGAATTACGTTCTAGAGCAAAGAAGCTCACAGCCCAGATCGAGGTTTCTTCTACATAATGATTTATCTCCGGAAGGCTTTACGCTACGAAAAAATTGTGGAAACATAAAATACGCGGCTTTTCAAATTCTACAAGTTTTGTCTGAAATACTTTTCCGAAAAGTCAACGACTGCGGAGATACGTGCAAAGAAATCGAAATACGTTCTAGAGCAAAGAAGCTCACAGCCTAGATCGAGGTTTCTTCTACACAATGATTTATCTCCGGAAGGCTTTACGCTACGAAAAAATTGTGGGAACATAAAATACGCGGCTTTTCAAATTCTACAAGTTTTGTCTGAAATACTTTCACGAAAAGTCAACGACTGCGGAAATACGTGCAAAGAAATCGAAATACGTTCTAGAGCAAAGAAGCTCACAGCCTAGATCGAGGTTTCTTCTACACAATGATTTATCTCCGGAAGGCTTTACGCTACGAAAAAATTGTGGAAACATAAAATACGCGGCTTTTCAAATTCTACAAGTTTTGTCTGAAATACTTTTCCGAAAAGTCAACGACTGCGGAGATACGTGCAAAGAAATCGAAATACGTTCTACAGCAAAGAGGCTCACAGCCTAGATCGAGGTTTCTTCTACCTAATGATTTATCTCCGGAAGGCTTTACGCTACGAAAAAATTGTGTGAACATAAAATACGCGGCTTTTAAAATCCTACAACTTTTGTTCGAAATACTTTTTCGAAAAGTGAACGAGTACGAAGATATCTGAGAAAATAAGAACACGTTTCTAATGAATAGAAGAGTTTTAATCACCTCGAATCGCGTAGTTTGTAGCTGCGATCGCCTTTGGCTGAGGTGAGTATATAAACCGGGCTTTCCTCGGGCCCGCTATCGTCCAAAGCATCCTGAGACTGTGCCTGAAGATCGCTTCCGGTAAGACTGACGTAATTGCAACTAGGCGGATCTTCGCTCCTTCCAGACGCCGACGAGGAGCTTGACGATGGTAATTTAGCCGTCGTAACAGGAAGTTGTGTCTCAGGACCTGGTGCCGGAAAACCGGCGACGACGCTCGACGTCGTCCTACGAGACAGCGAACCTGATTTTTTTCTGCCATTCGCTTGCTTTCTACACCTAAATCGGGAACGCAACTTTGACCTCTTAATTATACATGTATTAAATTGTTTTTCATCAGTTTTACAGGAAAAAAAGAACAATAAAAAAAGCAACATGATCAACGAGGCTGAATGGAAGTTCCGACAAACAAACTTTTAAATGAAGAACACACCGGAGGTTCAAAATTTCGAAGGGGCCAAACTTTCGAAACTTAAAATTCTCGCATGTGTTCATTCAGCGTTTAATAACTCGAGCTGTATCGATCTTATCGAAACGAATATAAGGGACGAAATTTATCGTCTTCAGACTAACTTTCCGGAAAATAAAGTTTCGAAATTTAAGTTACCGCGCGATCGAAGTTGATAAAATGCTAATGGACAATTTTTCGTCTTCACACTCAGAAAAAGATCTTGTTGACACAACCAAAATTTGGTTATTATATGGACAATCACATTTTTTGTTCAGTCAATCAAATTTTTTGTTCAGTCAACCAAAAATTTCGTTGGGATAACCAAAATTTTGTTGGAAAAACCAAATTTTGTTGGAACAACCAAAATTTTGGCTATTCCAACAAAATTTTTGGTTGACTGAACAAAAAATTTTGATTGTTCATATAATAACCCAAATTTTGGTTATGGCAACAAGACCTTTTTCTGAGTGCACATCCTGAGAAATGAACAAAAAATTTCAAATTTTTTGACCCTCGGTGTTCTTTCGATTTTCTGAATAAAATTCGAAATCTTTTCAACTCCATCCCGGGGCTCCATCCAAAATTTTGGTTGTTCCAACAAAATTTGGTTTTCCCAACAAAATATTTGGTTGACTGAACAAAAAATTTTGATTGTTCATATAATAACCCAAATTTTGGTTGTGGCAACAAGACCTTTTTCTGAGTGCACATCCTGAGAAATGAACAAAAAATTTCAAATTTTTTGACCCTCGGTGTTCTTTCGATTTTCTGAATAAAATTCGAAATCTTTTCAACTCCATCCCGGGGCTCCATCCAAAATTTTGGTTGTTCCAACAAAATTTGGTTTTCCCAACAAAATATTTGGTTGACTGAACAAAAAATTTTGATTGTTCATATAATAACCCAAATTTTGGTTGTGGCAACAAGACCTTTTTCTGAGTGCACATCCTGAGAAATGAACAAAAAATTTCAAATTTTTTGACCCTCGGTGTTCTTTCGATTTTCTGAATAAAATTCGAAATCTTTTCAACTCCATCCCGGGGCTCCATCCAAAATTTTGGTTGTTCCAACAAAATTTGGTTTTCCCAACAAAATATTTGGTTGACTGAACAAAAAATTTTGATTGTTCATATAATAACCCAAATTTTGGTTGTGGCAACAAGACCTTTTTCTGAGTGCACATCCTGAGAAATGAACAAAAAATTTCAAATTTTTTGACCCTCGGTGTTCTTTCGATTTTCTGAATAAAATTCGAAATCTTTTCAACTCCATCCCGGGGCTCCATCCAAAATTTTGGTTGTTCCAACAAAATTTGGTTTTCCCAACAAAATATTTGGTTGACTGAACAAAAAATTTGATTGTCCATATAATAGCCCAAATTTTGGTTGTGGCAACAAGACCTTTTTCTGAGTGCACATCCTGAGAAATGAACAAAAAATTTCAAATTTTTTGACCCTCGGTGTTCTTTCGATTTTCTGAAATAAAATTCGAAATCTTCTGAACGCGGTCCCTAATCAACTATCTTATATATATAAATTCGTGTGTGTAATTAATTCCGCGGAAGATTTGAATAAAGTTGTATACGAGGTTGAGACTTGTATGCAAATTATAAGCTTCTTTGATGTTTCGAACTTTGAATACACGTCGTTATAGCATAGCATCGCACCTCGCATCACGATACGACACACATGTATAATTTAGACGTCAGAATAATGTCTCTTCATTAGAGCGATATAGATGAATATAAAATTGACGAGTTCCTTCGGTTTATATGCATAAAAAAAAAAAAATAAATAAATAAATAAAAATGATAAAAAGCAAAAAAGCAAAATAAAGAAAGGTTCCAATCAACTTGCCTGTCCGAGGTGTCACGTTCGAGGTCGATCATGTCTTTGGCAGGTGGTTCTTCGTCGATATAATGATTGTTGTTATTCTTGTTGTTATTGTTGTTGATATTGTAATTATCGCGGTATTTAATATCGACGTTGTTGAAATTGGTCTTGCATATAGTAGCCGCAGCGTTTTTGCCAATTTTGAAATTGTTGCTCTTATCGTTACTCCCACTGCTGCTACTGCTGCTACTGCTGCTGCTGGTGCTGCTACTGCTCCTGCTTCTGCAGCTTGTAGCAGATCCTGATCTTGAGTCCTCTTTATGCCCTGCAGGATGGTCATGCGGATGACTCGGCGTCGAGCCCCCCGATCGCGGGGGTTGACCGCCCCTAGGCCGACATTTTGGGAACAGCCGGTTCAAGTCTGCGTTCTCCAAAATCAGGCTGGTCATCGCCGCAAATCAACCGCGTCTATCGGTTTGGCTTCCATCCTGAACGTCACACAGTTTGATAAAAATAATTTAATTTTATCATCAGATTAAAGAAAAACGACAAGAAACCAACAAAAGATGAATGAATGCGAAATCGAGTTGACGAATTTTCGAAATTTGTTTTATCGGTTTTTTTTTTTTGTTTTAATTTATTTATATAACCGAGAAAACAGAAACGCAGAAGACCTTTTTTTTCACGTCTTCATATCTTGCGGGTTGTATAATTTTTTTTTTTTTTTTCGCGTGTCTAGAATAATAAGATTCGGATCGATATATGTATATGTATGCTATATAGGTGAGTAAAGCGGTGCATATAGGGGGTTGTGAGCTGCTACTATGCTGCAGTGTATATGAGCTGTGTGAATCGACTATAAGGTGCCTCATAGTGAGTCACGCAGTAAATTCATACATACATACACAAGTATGTGAATTAAATTGATCGTGAATATACAGGGTGACTCAGGTTGAGTCGAGCTATATTTCTACGACAGGATCGTCAATTTCTAAGAATATATTCCCTTTGCCAAAAATTCGTGGGACTAATAGTTTCCGAGCTATTTAAGATCTTAGTCGACCAATCGCAGGGCTTGTAGATGGCGCGAACAGCGATTGTGAGTTGCGCAGTGTGCGCGTCTATGAGACCCATACGCACCGCGATTGGTCAACTAAGATCTAAGGTAACTCGGAGACTATAGGTCCCACGAATTTCGGTCTTAGGGATGTTCTGGAAGTACAGTCGGTATCAAAACAATAAGACAGACAAAAACCGAATTTCCTAATTTTGGATGACATTGATGCGAAAAATGATTGAATAATATCGAGGAGCGGATGTTCCCACAACCTCAGAAAATGAAAAAACTCTCAATTTAGTGACAGAATTTCGAAAATACCAACAATCATGAAAAGTTGTAAAAACATTTTACAAGTAGGGGAGAGTTGCCACTGTTGGACCGCCACCTAAATTGGACCGTTTCAATTTGGTAATTTTTTGCAACAGTATCTCTTCAATTTTGAGAATTGTAAAAATAGGAATGTTTAGAGAATTTCTAGTACTGATGGTATCCATTTTTACAATTCTCAAAATTGAGAAGATACAGTTGCAAAAAATTACCAAATTGAAACGGTCCAATTTAGGTGGCGGTCCAATAGTGGCAACTCTCCCCTATGTGCTGAAAATGGTGAAAATTGTTCATTTTCGATCCGATCCCAAAATTTCAGGGTTCGTTATACTCAGTGATAAAATCTCTACGAACTGACTGAAAAAGGTTTTGCATAAAACACTAATATTTGAGTAAGAATTCAGTTGTTCACAATCCGATACATTCTGAGATTCATATATGATACATATATTGTTACATTTTTTACTTGAATATCAGTGTTTTATGCAAAACTTTTTTCAGTGAGTTCGTAGAGATTTTATCACTGAGTATAACAAATCCTGAAATTTTGAAATCGGATCAAAAATGAACAATTTTCACCATTTTCAGCACATGCTTGTAAAATGTTTTTACAACTTTTCATGATTGTTGGTATTTTCGAAATTCTGTCACTAAATTGAGAGTTTTTTTTCATTTTCTGAGGTTGTGGGAATATCCGCTCCTCGATATTATTCAATCATTTTTCGCATCAATATCATCCAAAATTAGCAAATTCGGTTTTTGTCTGTCTTATTGTTTTGATGCCGATTGTACCTCCAGAACATCCTTAAAATTTCCGCGGGGAATATGGCCAGTGAAAATTTGAATCACCCTGTATAGTGGGTGTGTATTATTATGTACTGCGTATCCACGTGATGGCAGATCGACGTGACGCTGCCTATAATGCGAAACGAGGGATTTGAATTTAGAAAATGAAAAATGCAAAAATGCAAAAATGCAAATATGAAATAATTGAAAAAATGACAATGACACGAGACTATATATGAATGTCTATACCTATAATATCATTCTGTATGTACACGGAGAGAAAAAACTGGCGATTAACGCGTGAACATTGGCCACGCTTCAATAGCAAGCATTTCTCTTGGAAATCGCAAGGAGCTTCACGGAAAAAGTCCGTGAGCTCTCTTGGAAATATCCCTCGGACAACTTCACGGTATTAGCGCAAGGCAGCATTACTATGAATCCAACTGATTCTTGGCATCTTCGCATGGGCGCTGGTGCATTCAGGGCAAAAGGGTATGTCGCGCATTAAACCCATGAGGTCCTCTAGCAAATTGAGCAAGAGACGCTTGCGGTGTTCGCATAACAAATACTCCGCGTGTGAATCCCATGAATTCTCTTGCATTAAACCCTAGATTTTTCTCTCCGTGTACGTGCGCCTTCTTCTTCTTCTTCTCGAGATATAAATATACTTATCGATTGCATCGACCCCTACCCCTTCTATTGTACCTTAAAAATAGCCATGTATGTAGTAGCCGCAAGTGCATGTGTATATATGTGTGTAGTATAGTAGGTATGAAGTACACCTGTAATGTTGCGTGTAAAAATATTAGTATATCACTTTTTTGTTTCAAACTTTTGTTCAAAATGTTGTTCAATTTTTCAAAATTCTTTACTACTCTTCTCTCTCCACAGTTTTAGGAACAAATTTTTATTTTTTTTCAACATTTTGTGCAAAAATTTGACACAAAATTTTTGAACACTAATTTTGAACTAAAAATTGAAAAAAAAATTCATTCAGAATATTATTATATTATAAACTCGATGAAATTTATTTGCTTTTTTTTCTTGAAAATGTCTAAAAATGAAAAAAATGAACAAAAATGAACAAAAATGAACAAAAAAAAAAGAAAAATTCATACGAATACTGTTATATTGCGCCTTATTCTCAGCGGGCAGGTATCTCGAATAAATTTCATCGCGAAGTAGGCATCCCGCGCGCCAACACACCGACAAACTAATATATATATATACCTATGCTACATGGAGATACATATATAATATATAATATATATATATGTATATAGTTAGGTATGTGGAGTATATATATACTATATATACTATATGTATGTATAAATGGAAGGGTAGAAATGCGCCTGTCCGCGGTGGTGGTATAGCAGAGCTGAGGCGGTGAGTATACGCGGTTGCCTCTATCTAGGGTGAGAAAGAGAGAGAGAGAAATTTCGAGAGGGGGATGGGAAAGAGAGAAAGATAGAAAGAGAGAGAAAGAGAGAAAGAGAGAAAGAGGGCGAGGGGTCTGCCCTGTGCTCTGCTGAGCGTGGAATCAATAGGGGGTCACTGGCACCAACAGATACAATCGGCACATTTTTTAGTGCCCTATAATAGGGACGAGAAGAAACAAGAGAGAGAGAGAGAGAGAGAGAAAGAAGATAGAGAGTACAAAAATCAAAGGTACGAAAAACCAGATTTCAAAAAAAAAAAAAAGGAAAAAAAAAAAAATGAAATTGTATCCATCATCTTTGCATATGCATTTAGACCGGTTCAAAAAAATCGACTATGCTTTTTTTTCTTCAATTTTCGCATTGAAATACTTTCGAGGGGGCTGGAAAAAGATGCCTGTTAAAAGCGGAGCTTTTAATATTAAGATTTAGAGGTCGCTCATACGCGGATTTCTAGTTTCCATTTAAATAGCATAGGAATTTTTTTTTTTTTTTTTTTCTTCGGAATTTCGTAGCTCACAAACCAATGAACAAATCCAAATACCTCTTACATATTTTGGATAGGGGACTGAACACTTTAAAAAATGTATCTATCATTGTGGAACAAAAAAATCACAAAAAAAAAAAAAAATAGTTAACTCAACTATAAATTGAACTTTGAGCTTGAATAACTTTGTAAGGAGTAAATTTATCAAAAAATGATAAGAGAAGCTTTTTGTAGAGTGTTCAATTTCCTATGAAAATATGTATGAGTCATTTGGATTTGTTCATTGGTTTGTGAGCTACAAAATTATATATAAAAAAAAAAAAATTTCTATCCTATTCAAATGGAAAATAGAAATCCTCGATGAGCGACCTCTAAATCTTAATATTAAGAGCATCTTTTTTCACCCCTCACGAAAGTATTTCAATGCGAAAATTGAAAAAAAAAAAAAAAAAGAATAGTCAATTTTTTTTGAACCGGTCTAATATGCATGCATGGATCTGGCTGACATGAGGGGATATGCAGCGAATTAATTGCCACCAGCTGCGACACGGATGGATTACCTGTATGCCTCTACCTACGTTAGACTGAAATGATCGTCAAAGGCTTCCAGTCTAGCGGTGTACAACCCCCTTAACGATATACTAACTCGTGTGTACACTTTCGACTCGTATTAAGCTATACGGTTATAACAAAGCTACTTGACTTTGACTTTGATCGTCGAATTAAGTATAAACGAGGTAAAAGGTCTTTTTTTTTTTTTTTTTTCTTTTTTCTTTTTTCTTTTTTAATTATAGCACCCAGTTTACAAAAAACAAAAAAAAAAAATAAAAATAAAACAAAAATTCACTAAGGTACAACTCGCACTTTACATTTTTGTACATTTATATTAATAATTTTTTTTTTTTATTTTTTGTATTGAATTTTTTTTCATCAGGGAGAGACTGAACGACCAACGACGTATATTAGGCGCAGTATTTCCATCGGCACCGCAGTGACGTGCCTGTCGGTTTAATATATCGATATACGTGACGCGACGGGGTCGGTCCCTTCCACCCCGTTTTAGTCGCGTACTGGGGGTCTAATGAGCCGAAAACTGAGACATAGAATACCGTGAGAATAGCTGCGAGTATAATACGAAGAAATTGATTTAGTATGAGAAGATCGAAGATCGAAATTTTTTGAATTGAATAAAAAAAAAAAAAAAAAAAAATTTGAATTAAAAATGGAAACGAAAATTTAAATGATAATTGCCTGAAACGGAGAGGTTTTTTTTATCGGTTCTGATAAAGGCGCAGCAGCATGTCTTGCTGCGAGAAATGTAATCGATCCGTAGCAGAGAGCACTTCGTGAAATGTACATACGCGTGAAAACTAGGTATACGGTTTTGTGGGGAAAGAAAAAATGATTTTTCTTCTTTTTTTTTTTTTTTTTAGTAATGGGTATTCGGTTTTGTGAAATTACACAGTTATTAACGAGCGAAGTTGAGTACCGGGGTTCTTTTACCTTGTTAATAATAGATTAAAACAATTCACACTGTTTCGTCACTATAAATGTTTTAAGGCACAAAACGCACTTCTGTATCGAGGGGCTCCACCGCTTCTCGTATCCGCCGCGATTTGGTCAGTCTCTAGCGATACACGGGTGTATCAAGGGTGCCCGATCACTGAAAGGATACTCAAATTCACCCTCACGCCGCCAGGGTGATTTTACACCGTGAACTAAGGGGAGAAAGTATAGAACGCCCGTCCGTCGTCGTTTTGAATAATCGATTTACTCGGAGTTCGAGCTATATGCGCAATAGTCAGCTCGTTTTTAAATATTCAATATTTTTAGCCCGCGCATATGATTGCTGATGAAAAACTGGGACGAAATTGTATGAAACATTTTTTCGAAGCTCTACTAGTTTTTGAATTATAGCGATTTGAAGTTAGGGCCAATGGCGACGTAGCGACCGTTGGTTAAAGCCGCGCTCCGATTGGTCATAGCTTCAAATCGCTCCAGTTTCGACACTGTAAGACCTACGAAATTTTCGCTGAGGACACTTCACTCCAGTTTTTCACAAAGAATGCGATTCCGATTTTGAAAATCCGTTTTTCAAGCACAAGTTTTTCAAGCATAATGCGGGGAGAAAGTATAGAACGACCGTCGTCGTTTTGAATAATCGATTTACTCGGAGTTTGAGCTATATGCGCAATAGTCAGCTCGTTTTTAAATATTCAATATTTTTAGCCCGCGCATATGATTCCTGATGAAAAACCAGGCCGAAATTGTATGAAACATTTTTTCGAAGCTCTACTAGTTTTTGAATTATAGCGATTCGAAGTTAGGACCAATGGCGACGTAGCGACCGTTGGTTAAAGCTCCGCTCCGATTGGTCACAGCTTCAAATCGCTCCAGTTTCGACACTGTAAGACCTACGAAATTTTCGCTGAGGACACTTGGCTCCAGTTTTTCACAAAGAATGCGATTCCGATTTTGAAAATCCGTTTTTCAAACATAAGTCCGGTTTTTACCGACCGGTTCACTTGCATTGTCCAAGGGCGCGTAATAGGTAGACAGAATTTCACCATCCCTTAGAGGTTTCGGGAACGCTCGTCAGTCTGCAAAGTGGATTGATCTTCAATTCGTTATATCTAAATACGAGAAAGACAATAGTGCTGATTATAAACCGCTAATAAATTACGTATTTAAATCTTCATCGAACGTAAAACGCGGTTCGAAATTGGTGGTATAATTTTTCAAGCGAATTACTCTCTACCATGACTTTCGCAAACTCCCTCATTGGCCTCTTCTCCGAGGCGCTACTATATTGATTAACGAACGGCGCAGTGCTGCGCCATCTCAGCCTCGCGAACGGGTGCGGATTTGTTTCCGCTGCACCCGCCCAAGATGTATTTTTGTTTAAAGTTCATGCGGTTTTTGCTAACCGCTTCGCTATTTTGCGTTGGTAAGTACCTCGCACTATTTACCCTCGATTTCATCATCAGACTAATCGTTCTTTTCAGGGTTTTGCTCCGAAGATGAAGAACGTCTCGTCCGCGACCTGTTCCGAGGCTACAACAAGCTCATACGACCGGTCCAAAACATGACCCAGAAAGTCGACGTGAGATTCGGACTCGCCTTCGTCCAGCTCATCAACGTGGTACGAAACCATACCGTCTTCCCATTTCTTCGTGATGTCCCTTGAGGAAAAAAACACTCAAAAGAACACTCAAAATAACCCTTAAAATAACACTCTGTAGTGACTCTCAACTAAGGTGTACTTTTGTGCAACTAACTTGGGTGTTGACTAGGGTGCTTTTTTTGAAACGACTATTTTTTTTTTGCAACTCCCCATTGAAAATCTTCTTGTAGACGTCGAAAAGGGAACCCTGTCAAATTTTTAGCTCTTCATTTCAATTCCAGCACTCGCGCTTTTCTTTTTAAGTTTTCCCATGCTAAAAGTATGTAAACATTACGACTTTTTCTTTCGCCGCGCAAAACTCAGCCGCATTTCAATGGATTGTTCTCATCTAAGATTGATTTTACAGAGAATTTAGTGTTCTTCAAAAGTGCCATTGGTAGTTTGGCTGTGGTTTCAACCGCCGCACTTGTGTGAGCCTCCAAAGTCGATTTTATGCATAATTCGTCTTTATCGCTGTGGGCGAATAAACAGTTGGACTTGGAGAAAAAAACTTTGGAACAATTTTGTAGGAAATTTATTTCTCTACAAAAAAAGTCCAGTACATAAAGTCTCTCAAACAAGTATTTCAAAAGATATAAGGACTTTGATTTTTTTAAATATAAAATTCCAACAAAATGTCAAGTCCAATATTTTCAAGTCAGTCAAACTATCTTGGGCACTTTTGAAGAACACTAAATTCTCTGTCAAATGAGTCTTGGATGAGAAGAATCCATTGAAATGCGGCTGAGTTGTGCGCGACTAAAGAAAAAGTCGTAATGTCCACATGCTTTTAGCATGGAAAAACTTAAAACGAAAAGTGCGAGTACTAGAATCGGAATTAAGAGCTTAAAATTGGACAGGATTCCCCCTTTCAACGTCTACAACAAGATTTTCAATGGGGAGTTGCAAAAAAAAAATAGTCGTTTCAAAAAAAAAGCACCCTAGTGTTGACTCTCAGTTGGGTGTCACTCATTTGGAAGTCAACTCTCAATTTGGGAGTCCGACACTCAAAATTTGGGAGTCAGCCCGAGTAAAAATGATTTTATAGAATTATATAGAATTATATAAAATTGTTCTATATAATTCTATAGAAATATTGGCCCGATAGAAATATATAGAATTCTATATAATTTTATATAATTCTGTAAAATTCTATAAAATTTTATATATTTCTATCCGGCCAATATTTCTATAGAATTATATATACTTCTATAAGATTATATATAATTCTATAAAATTCTATATAATTCTATAAAATTATACTGAAGCCGGACTCTTTCCTAAATTTGAAACGAAAAGAATAACAAAGCATGGGTAGATTTTTTAAGAATCGAGTGAAAATGATTTTACATAAGTATATAGAATTATATAGAATTATACAAAAGTTATATAGAATTGTATAGAATTATATATAAAAATCCATGTAAATTTTATAGAACTTTATATGATTATATATAACTTTATAGAGTTATATAGAATCATATAGAGTTCTATATAGGATCCAAAACAAGCTTATAAGTGGGTTTTATAACTCTATAAAGTTGTATATAATAATATAAAGTTATATGTAATTATATAGAATTCTATAATTCTATATAGAGTTTTGCACCAAAAATTCAGTGTTCACACCAAAAATTCAGTGTTTACACTCAAAAATTGAGTGTATTTTCCGTAAGAGATTGTATCCCCTTTTGTTTCCGATCGAAGAACGAGAAGAACCAGATCATGAAATCTAACGTATGGCTGAGATTCGTCTGGACGGATTATCAGCTGCAATGGGATGAGGCGGACTACGGGGGTATCGGAGTGCTGCGTCTCCCACCGGACAAAGTCTGGAAGCCTGACATTGTCCTCTTCAACAAGTAAGCTAAGACCAATTTCTGCGTTAATTCGTGCACCGGATTTCCTTCATCAGTTTATTTCCAGCGCCGATGGTAACTACGAGGTGCGATACAAGAGCAACGTGCTGATATACCCGACCGGTGAAGTGCTCTGGGTGCCTCCAGCGATCTACCAAAGCTCATGCACGATCGACGTCACGTATTTTCCATTCGATCAACAGACTTGCATAATGAAATTTGGCTCGTGGACTTTCAACGGTGACCAGGTATCCCTGGCTCTGTACAACGACAAGAATTTCGTCGATCTATCGGACTACTGGAAGAGCGGAACCTGGGATATCATCAGCGTTCCTGCCTACCTGAACATATACCACGGTGAATTTCCCACGGAGACTGACATCACGTTTTACATAATAATCAGGCGAAAAACTCTGTTCTACACTGTAAATCTGATCCTCCCCACGGTCCTCATCTCCTTCCTATGTGTCCTGGTGTTTTACCTCCCAGCCGAAGCCGGTGAGAAGGTTACCCTCGGTATAAGTATCCTGCTGTCACTCGTCGTGTTCCTTTTACTTGTAAGTAAAATTTTGCCTCCAACGTCCCTTGTGCTTCCTCTGATCGCGAAGTACCTGTTGTTCACTTTCATAATGAACACTGTGTCCATCCTTGTGACTGTGATAATAATAAACTGGAATTTTCGAGGACCTAGGACCCACAGGATGCCGCAACTTATTCGTAAAATATTCCTAAAGTACCTTCCCACCATTCTGCTGATGAGGAGACCTAAGAAAACCCGACTTAGGTGGATGATGGAGATACCAAACGTCACTTTACCGGCATCAACATACTCAGGCAGTCCTACCGAGCTTCCAAAACATTTACCAGCCGGTTTGGCAAAACCAAAAATGGAAGTGATGGAACTGTCCGATCTCCATCATCCAAATTGCAAGATAAATCGAAAGGTACATCACACTACAACCGCATCTACAACCGCAGCCGGAGGTGATGGCCTCGGTGATAGAAGAGGATCGGAAAGTTCTGATTCTGTATTGCTGAGTCCAGAGGCAAGCAAGGCTACCGAAGCGGTAGAGTTCATAGCCGAGCATTTGAGGAATGAGGATCTTTACATACAGGTGATGATGATAAATCGGTAACGGATAATGTCGATTTCAAATTTTTTGAAATGACCGTTTTTTTTTCTTCTTCTTTTCTTTATTGCAGACTCGTGAGGATTGGAAATATGTGGCAATGGTAATCGACCGGTTACAATTGTACATATTCTTCGTTGTCACAACTGCTGGTACGATAGGAATACTCATGGACGCACCCCACATATTCGAATACGTTGACCAGGATCGTATTATCGAAATATATAGGGGAAAGTAAATAATTATCATACAAAGATCGTTATATATATCGGTATCTATATGCGAATATTATTAATTGCAACGATATTAAATATAGATGTATATGTCATTAGTCGTAATGATTTATTGATTGTTGTTAATTTTTTTAATTTTATTACTGAATAGGGTATAATATATAATTATATATATATACTGCCGTAGATAATATATTTAAATATCGATTTATTGATAAAAGTTTATTTATTTATTTATATTATTAATTAATTAAAATCGAGGTATTTTTCTCACCTGCGTCTAAATCCATTATTAAGTCTTCCCTTGTATTACGATATCGTACCGATTTTAAGGTATTCATTTATACCTTATTATATATACTTATAATACGCTGCACTAATTTCAAATAATATTAGAAATAAATTTAATAAATAGAAAATAACAAAAAAAAAAAAAAAAAAAAAAAAAAAAAATTGTAAGTTAATTATTTATAATATATTATACATATACACTTATATTATATAGTCTGTTTAGCAAAAATTAGATGATTAAATAAATAATGGAAATATATTGCAATGATTATAAAATCGGTAAAAAAAAAAAATAATTAAAATAATTATTATTTATGTTACAATAATTATATCTTTATATTATATAATATAATAATAAATAAATGAATATAAACATCGCATGATTCAATAATTAATCAAATAAATAAATAAATATATAAATAAATAAATAAATAAATAAATAAATAAATAAATAATGCTCACTCATCGTTGGTTTGATAATAAGTTATATTATTAATCACATTATTATTACGATTATTATTATTATTATTATTATTAATATTGTTATTAATGTTATATTATATGTTCAGATGTATAATTATAATTTAGTTTTTGTTCTTTTTTTTTGATTATTGATGAAGTTAATAATTAAATAATAATAATAACACTGACTATAATAATTATATAATGTAATAGTTAATTAAGATTGGTAATTAATAATTGTTATAAATAATAAATTATAAAGTTTTCATTATTTAAAACTAACGTAATAATAATATTAATAATAATATTGATAATAATGCTAATAATATTAATAATAATAATGATAATGATAACAATAATAATTTAATTATTCCTATGTATACTATATAATATATAATACTACTATATATATCGATTATTTAGACGAAATAAAAACAAAAAAAAAAATTAACAAAATGAATCATAATGGCACCTGATTATCATACGACGCTCCTGGCGTAGAAAAAGAAAGGTTTATACAGGGTGAGTCTACTCTGGGGTCCGGAGATGGTGTGGCTTAAATCGACTTCCTTCTATTCATACTTGTAATTTTCAAAATAATGCAATTCTCATACTGATTATCTGCAGCTACTATTTATTTGGCTATTATATGCCATGTTATTTATATTATAGACGAAAATTCATGTAGACTTTCGAAAACAATGAGACACCACTATTACTATATTTACCCTAATTTCTGAATGAATTGTTTATTATCTGGAGGAAATCATTCCCCTGATAATATAACAAGTATGAATAGGAGGAGGCGGAGTATCAGTCGATTTAAGCCACACCCTCTTCGGAAACTAGAGAAAACTCACCCTGTATACTCTCACTATATCATTTTCTGTTTAAACACTGCTCGCTTTCTTCGGTGTACAGAATTCGGTGAAAAAGAGCACGTTTCAAATTCCGAGTGAAAAAGAGCATGTTTCAGATTCCGGATGGAAAAGAACACGTTTCAGATTGAGAATGAAAAATTGCACGTTTCAGATTCACTCGAAAACTAGCACAATTCAGGTTGAACCGAATATTACTCATTAGCAAGTGTCAGGTAGGTTTATTATAAGATTGAATTAATCATTCAATGATAAAATTGAATCGAGTTTTTGTGCATAATTGTGCATTTCCAATTTCATAATAAACCTACCTGACACTTACTAATTAGCAATATTTGCTTCGCCTGAATTGTGCTGGTTTTCGAGTGAATCTGAAACGTGCTATTTTTCATTCTCAATCTGAAACGTGTTCTTTTCCATCCGGAATCTGAAACGTGCTCTTTTCCACCCTGAATCTGAAATGTGCTGTTATTTGTATCGGGCGTTGATATATCACTGGAAATATTTCAGTGTATTCGACAGAATGAATTCGGGCCCCAACATCCTGGATATTCATGATGAAATGTTGATCAAAATTTTATCAAATCTATAAGAGCAACGAAACGAGTGCGCCTTTGGGGGATTTCTGCAAAAACTTTCGTGCTCTTAATGTATTTGAAGACAAACAGTTATTGAGGTAAATCGCCGTATGTGCAACAATCTGTTAAATTTGCTCTAGAATCTCATCAACAAATTTTGTATCATGAGTCTCAATCCTTTTAGAAATCTGGATTTCTCAAAAGGACTTTGCTTCGTTGCATTTAATCCCCGGTTTGGAAAGTCTGTTGTGTTTGCGCTTGTGGCCATATACATTGATGGGAATTTTTTGATCAAAATTGGAAAGCACTGCAGGCACCTGCACTCTGCAGTACATACAACTGTGTAATTTGGGTCCCGATCATACGTGTTGCTACATGAACGGATTGATGCGGATGCTAATGTAGTACTGTACTAAGTCAGAGGTTCTTCATGCTGCGACAGAACAGGATGGACCGAGTTTCTGATCTGCTCTTTCTCCTTGCTAATAATCAACAACTGTAAGGAACAGTTTGTAGGGGAGAGTTGCCATTATTGGACCGCCACCTAAATTGGATCGTTTCAATTTGGTAATTTTTTGCAACTGTATCTTCTCAATTTTGAGAATTGTAAAAATGGATACCATCAGTACTAGAAATTCTCTAAACATTCATATTTTTACAATTCTCAAAATCGAAGAGATACTGTTGCAAAAAATTACCAAACTGAAACGGTAAAGTTTAGGCGGCGGTCCAATAATGGCAACTCTCCCCTATATACGGTGAATGCACCGAACAAACCTGGGGTCACTTGATACCACCTGTATAGAACAGCTGCTTCACCGTTGTTCGATGTTATCCACATCTTTCGCCGTTCTCGTAATTGCCTTCATATCGATATAAATGCCGATATAACGGCAATTACGAAAACCACGATCAAATATGTTCTTCGTGAGTTTCGGCATTACGCTGCAGCGTCATGTAGCAAATTCGAGAACCAAAAGTAAAAAAACGTTTGTCACTCGAAGACGAGGTCAAAAGTCGACCAAGTAGACAATTAACGAATCATTCACAATGGTACCTTACTCACCGAATAAGATCTTCTTCCTATATGGTTAGCAAAACACGTAAGTTGACAGAGCTTTCTCACTGATGAATAGGAGTCGGCCTTTGCAATATTTATACCCATGCAACAACTCTCACTGACAATGTCCTGCACGTAATTAATTTACAGTCAAATTATGCACGTGAAGAATTATCGCGCAGTTTTGGGTAGATAACCGATCTATTTTCATATTTTTCGCTTGCTCAGAGCCAGCCGAAGAAATGACTGACCCAATAAAAGCCCAACGCAATTGCGGTAGAAGGGTCATAGATACTCAGGAATAATTTGATCATCGCGATCACTTATAAAATGCGATTGGTGAAATATGATGAAAAGCTGAAGAACTGCACTTGGCGAGACGATCACGAGAAGCTCGAAAAAGCGCAAAACAAGGGCTAAAAAGTAACGAATCCCAAAAAAATGGGGTGCTTATAGCGTAGAGGACTCAATTCGGCACATATAAGTACAAGGACGAAAATTTCTGTGGAAACACTCTAAAGGCCCCAAAACGAAAAAGGCAAGTTGACACTGGAAAATTCATAACAATTCACTGAGTTGGCCAATTTCAGTCTCCGTACGCTCATCTGAAGCGGGAAGAATGTGGCTTTCGTTTGACGTTTCAGAATTCGAAATATCTTACTCGCTTTTTTGTCTATGAGGGTCGAGAGATTGATCATTCGGACGTATAACCATTAACCTTGCACACAATTGTACAGCCATGATTACAATTTCGACTACCTACATGGCTTTTGTTTCGTAGTTTAGTACTAGGGAGTCCGTGATTCGCAGTACTATAGGAGTAAAATTCAACCTCATGTTTGCAAATGGAAGGAGACGGTTCATGTAGGCCAAGTCGCATGAATTTAAATCGTAGCCGTCATTTCGGACTTGACATTATCATTACGTCAAATATATGGTCACTGCTCTAGATTACATAAACGATTCAGCCAATATGCGCAGCAGTCTGGTCCGAAATTTTATATCGCCACAGCTCAACGATTGTGGTGAAACAAACGTCTGATAAGTACACTACGAGGACAGATTTTTATTTCTCGAGTCTGCAGTCTCAATCATACCTGGGAAAAAATGCTCAGATATGATCATTTCTGTTCGTGTATGATCATACATGAGCTCGAATATGGGCATACATGATCATGCATGTGCTCAGATATGATCATATCTTTTCATGTATGATTATATATAAGCTCATATATGACGTCATGTATGATCATGCATGATCATTTATGACCATATCTGCAGCTGTATACTGAAAAAATGTTCATATATGATCATATCTATTCATGTATAATTATATATGAGCTCATATATGACGTCATATATCATCATGCATGATCATGTATGAGCATATCTGCAGCTGCATACGGAAAAAATACTCGGATCTGATCAGATCCGAAAAAAGGTCCTGTCTGATCATTAATGATCATATATGATCATATCTGAGCATTTTTTCCCGGGTACTTCTTGAGACTACTTGGTACGAGTAGTTGGTAATTTGAAATCGTTAATCCCCTGATTGATGAACTCTTAGTGAGGATATGAACGAGAGTAAAGTCTGTTCTGTTGCTCTAACTATCAACGAAAGTACTTCGATTAATTTAACATCAAATCATTATTACTTCAAGAGACTAAGAATTTCCTGCGTGAAACCGATTCCAATATTTGGGGCCAGTTCGAAGTTTCGAATTTTCAAAGCTCCGAACGGCAAAATTTTTCCGAATTTTAGTGCAACAAGTATATTATTCAAACGTGATTTTCAAAGCAAGAACGACGCGTAAAAATTTGCAAAAAAATATGAGCGTATTCCTTGATCAATTCTCTACAGAATTGTTTGAGTACACGGGATGGAGAATTGATGGAAACCATGTTGAAACGATTTATTTATAAAATAAGCAACGGCGTGCACTGCCACCAAAAGATCCGGCTCGGATACGGTTCCCGAGTAAAAATATTTATGTATAATTATATATAATTATATATGATTATATATTGATTATATATCGATTATATATGAAAAATGGCCATATATAAATATATATAAATATATATAAATTATATATAATTATATATAACCATTTTTACTCGGGTTGTCAGTGAAATAACAGAAATGAAGACGTAGTAAGTATCATGTACTATACTTATACTACGCATCCATATACAGAGATAAATTCGACCAGTAATAAGAACAATTATGATAAATTTTGTTGACTACTGAATTTCTGTTCGCACACTGTCAAGCATAAGAGATACGATATCAACTCACGTATAGATGAGAGAAAACACGACCTTTGCCTTATATGAATTGGGGTTACACACGACCTACGTCCAATCGCAGTTCATTACTAGTGTCGACGTTGTACAGTACATTTTATTCGGTCAAGTGGACGTGAATAGCTACAGATTATACTATAAACGATCTAGTCATTCTGTGCAGCAGTATGGACTCATATTCGTTCGACACAACTTCTGCCACCGAAGTATTGTTCGAATAGTGTGAAAAAAGCAGGTGCAGGCACTGGTATTGAAGATTTTGATTGTGGAAGTTCGTTAAAATAATTTTTCAAGTGCTGTTGGTAATTTGAAAATGTCAATTTACTGATGTGACTGCAGGTCCAGAATTTATTCGTGTGTTCCTAAAGTGTGTAAATGTATTTTTCTTGACTCGAGAACAACATGGATTTATGGACAATTATTTTCACCGTATTGGTTGGTGCATTGTGCATCTACTTGTTTGCTACTCGGAATTATAATTACTTCAAGAAACGAGGAATCCCATTTGTAAAACCGACACCGATGTTTGGAAACATGGCTGGAGTGATATTCAAGGTGAAGCCAATAACCGATGTGATTGCCGAAGCGTACGACTGTCACCCAGAGGCGAAATACGTTGGATTTTACGACTTTTCAACACCCACAATTTTGATCAAAGATCCAGAGCTGGTGAAATCTATCGCGATTAAAAATTTTGATCATTTTCCCAATCACAAAATGTTTATCGATTCTCCGACAGAACCGCTGTTCCTGAAAAACTTGTTTGCGCTCAAAGATGACACGTGGAGAGATATGAGATCACTTCTGAGCCCAGCGTTCACTTCTAGTAAGATGAAAGTGATGTATGATATAATGTCAAAATGTGCGGTAGATTTTTCTGATCACTTAGCTAAACAAAATCCACAACCTGAAGACTTGGACATGAAGGATACATTCGGGAGATATACTCTCGACGTAATAGCATCTTCAGCGTTTGGCCTTACCGTAAACTCCATGGAAGATCGTGACAATGAGTTTTATCTGATGGGAATAGACGCAGCCAACTTCGGTGGTTCAAAAATGATCAAATTTTTCTTGATAATGAGTTTCCCATGGTTGGCTAAACTCTTGAATGCAAAAGTTCAGGACCCTAAGACCACTGACTTCTTCATGGACGTGATAGCGAAGACGATAGCCGCTCGAGATGCTCAAGGAATTGTAAGGCCAGACATGATCCATCTGATGATGCAAGCCAGAGACAAGAAAGCTCTGTCTCCCGAAGATATAGCTGCGCAGGCTTTCATTTTTTTCCTTGCAGGATTTGACAGTCCAGCGATAACGATGTGTTTCGCTGCCCATTTACTGGCAGTGAATTTGGATGTACAAAGGAAGTTACAAGCAGAAATAGATGAAGTGGTTGAAAAGAGTTCCGTCCAAGTTTCCTACGAAGATCTTCACGCAATGAAATACCTCGATACTGTAATCAGTGAAACATTGAGAATGTTCCCACCAGTTGCAATACTGGATAGAGTTGGATCCAAGAGTTTTACTCTACCACCAGCGTTACCCGGACTTGAACCATTGGAGATTGAAGGGGGTCAGAACATTTGGCTACCTTGCTACAGCTTCCATCATGACCCGAAATATTTTCCGAATCCAGAAAAATTCGATCCCGATAGATTCAACGATGATAATAAGTCGAACATAAATCCCCTGACGTATTTGCCATTCGGTATCGGTCCCAGAATTTGTATCGCTAATCGCTTTGCCCTGATGGAAGTAAAGCTTGCTTTGTTTCATGTATTAGCTAAATGTAACTTGTTACCTACGCCGAAAACTCCATCGGTAATAAAAATCAGTACAGAATCATTCTCGATGATACCCGAAGGTGGTTTCCACCTCAAAATTCAACCAAGAACATAATATAAGTAATATAGATTGTGTAATTTAGAAACTCATATCTAAAATGAATATTTTTGTAATGCTCTATACGTATACCGTATAATTTGGTCATAGTTATTGATTTTAGGACTTTTGTCATCAAAACTCTGTAACAAAAAAAAAAAAAAAAAAAAAAAAAACAGTTTCCGTATGTGAATAAATTTGTGAAGATTGATTTTTGAGTTTCGAATGTTGTTCACTATTGTTAACAAATAAAAAAAAATCATCGAAATTCTTTGTGATATCCAACTGCACTTTACGAGCTCGCGCCTTAGAGGCATTCTAATTTATTTGTCACATTGATCGTGATCTAATGGTGTTGAAACATCCAGCTTGCGTCGTAGACAATTTCGGCAGACTGGCTTTTTATTTTTATTCAAATTTTCAGACAAGTCATAATAACTGCAGATGAGCTATTGCGTAGAACACAGAAAACATGCTTCGTGGAATTGTTCCCTAATTATTCTCGGTCAACATGATAGTGTTTTCGGTGCGATCTAACAGGCCTTTCTACGTTGTAAAAATGTTCGTTTATACCATGAAGATTATCGGTCTCGCGCAATTCGGGGTGCAAATTAAATCGTCGCCACGAATTAGCCCCTTTCATTATCGCTTCGAAGCATTCCGATACTCAAGAATCGGACTGGCGTTTACATCCTAGTTTTAATCCCAGTGCTATTGCTTGGCGACTGTCAAGGTATATGTACCACTCCCCGGCATGATCTGGTGGAACCCACTTTGCTCTATATTGTTTACTGGAACATTGAACGAGGAAATATGTTCCTAATGAGTCTCAGAGTTTTCCTTATACTAATTACCTGGGGAATCCGTCAAGAAAAGGCCGCGTCTGTAATGAATCAACTGTTCGAAGTCGACCTGATTAGAATTCAATCGACATATGCGATTCCTATAGGCTCAACGGACGATTCAAATCGTTGACACGTTATCGAAAGTGGCGATTCGGAGAGAAATTGTATCAGAGGTAATAAGGTTCTTGCTATTATTCTTCGAAACTTGAACAGAATCGTTCGGTGAACTTTAATCGTGTATTTGTTTCCAGCTGGAATTGTTTTCGCATCAGTTGCTGCACGAGAACATCAGTTTCACGGCTTACGGATTTTTCTTCGTTAGACTCAAGCCTTCTGTTATCGGTGAATGAAACTCCCCGAGTAAAAATGATTTTATATAATTTTATATAATTATATAGAGTTATATAAAAGTTATATAGAATTGTATAGAATTATATAGAATTATATATAAAAATCCATGTAAGTTTTATAGAAATCTATATAATTGAATATAACTTTATAGAGTTGTATAGAATCATATAGAGTTCTATATAGGATCCAAAACAAGCTTATATGTGGGTTTTATAGAACTCTATATAATTATATACAACTTTATAGAGTTATATTGAATTATATAGAGTTCTATATAGGATCCAAAATAAGCTTATATGTTAGTTTTATAGAATTCTATATAATTACATATAACTTTACATAATTATATATAACTTTACAGAGTTATATAGAATCATATAGAGTTCTATATAGGATCCAAAACAAGCTTATATGTGGGTTTTATAGAACTCTATATAATTATATACAACTTTACAGAGTTATATTGAATTATGTAGAGTTCTATACAGGATCCAAAATAAGCTTATATGTAAGTTTTATAGAATTCTATATAATTACATATAACTTTATATTATTGTATACAACTTTATAGAGTTATAAAACCCACTTATAAGCTTGTTTCGGATCCTATATAGAACTCTATATGATTCTATATAACTCTATAAAGTTATATATGATCATATAAAGTTCTATAAAATTTACATGGATTTTTATATATAATTCTATACAATTCTATATAACTTTTGTATAATTCTATATAATTCTATATACTTATGTAAAATCATTTTCACTCGATTCTTAAAAAATCTACCCATGCTTTGTTATTCTTTTCGTTTCAAATTTAGGAAAGAGTCCGGCTTCAGTATAATTTTATTGAATTATATAGAATTTTATAGAATTATATATAATCTTATAGAAGTATATATAATTCTATAGAAATATTGGCCCGATAGAAATATATAGAATTTTATAGAATTTTACAGAATTATATAGAATTATATAGAATTCTATATATTTCTATCGGACCAATATTTCTATAGAATTATATAGAACAATTTTATATAATTCTATATAATTCTATAAAATCATTTTTACTCGGGATTTCAGATCTTACAATGATATAATTGCGACTAAATTTATAACGATCTCTGACATGCGACGCGCTTAGCCCTTTCGAAACCACCTCTGACACGTTTTCTCTGAACGATTCTAAAATTGTTTTTGTATTTTAAGGAATGTGAGGCAATATGACCGTTCCACTTTTTTCAGCAAAAAAAAATTTCTTATTTGAAGTATCTAATAAAGTTATAAATAATCCAAAATATCAGACATGAACAGACATGGTCATGCATGATCATGTTTGAATCAATTTATATTATCAGACATGATCATGTCTGTTCATGTTTAGTCGGACATGAACCAACGTATCAGGCCTAATCAGAGCTAGAGGTTTTGAACCTTCCAGGCTGAATCATGCATGAACAGACAGGATCAGGTCTGGCGTCAGACGTAATCACACATGAACGGGCATGGTCATGCATGAACAGGCCTTAACGTATTTAGCGCCTCAGACATGATCATGCCTGTTCATGCATGAACAGACAGGATCAGGTCTGGCATCAGGAATGATCAGACATGAACAGACATGATCATGCATGAACAGGCCTTGACGTATTTACCGATTCAGACATGATCATGCCTGTTCATGCATGGACAGACAGGATCAGTTCTGGCATTAGGCATGATCAGACATGAACAGACATGATCATGCATGAACAGGCCTTAACGTATTTAGCGATTCAGACATGATCATGCCTGTACATGCATGAACAGACAGGATCAGGTCTGGCATCAGGCATGATCAGACATGAACAGACATGATCATGTCGAATTTCAGGCCTGATCATACATTATTGTGTCTCTCTACGCTAATAACTAATTCGCCTACTTCCTAATTCTCGGTCAACATGATAGTGTTTTCGGTGCGATCTCAGTGGGTTTTCTCCGTTGTAAAAATGTTCGTTTATACCATGAAGATTAGCGCCATTCGGGTTGCAAATTAAATCGTCGGCACAAATCAGCCCTTTTATGTGTTCGGAATTGAAATAGAATTGCTGCACGAAAACATCAGTTTCACGGCTCACGGACTTTTCTCGTTATACTCGAGCCTTCTGTTATCGGTGATTTAAACTCATTGTATCATATTAACAAACCGAGAAAAGTTGAATTCAAAGAAAACTGATTGTGTTACATTGTGCAGATGCTGGGAGGTACCGTAATGTTTTTCGTTGCGCTGATACAGCTTCCTGATAAAAACTGCAGTTAGGGTTCACCAAAGTAATTCAACAATTCTTCACGCTGCGCAAGATTAACAGAAGAATTGGAAATCCAGACGATAATTATCTACATAGATACTAATGTTAGTATCACTGATTAATTGTTTGAAATTTAATAAAAAAATCGACGCACTATTCGACATAATTCGTATTGTCCGCTGCAATGAAAACTTATCAACAATATTTCCTCGTCATTAATAACAAACCTTACGATTGATCTCGCTGCCGATGTGACGAACCGCACTTTTCTTATTGCTGAATCGAATCGCCCGAAGTTCTAATTATTATTTTGCTAATGGGTTCAGAAAGAGATCGTTGCACACACCCAAAAAAAAAAAGGGTCTTGATTCAAGTCAGTTAAAGATTTGTTCAAGTATGAAACTACTTGTTTCAAGTAGTATAGTCATTTCTTCTATCGTTCCGAAATTCAGACTCGTCATAAGTGGAAAACAGTTTCAATTCAAAAAATAACGCCTCAAGTCACAAACTACGTGATTCGAACCTGGAAAAAGACTTGATTCACCCAGAAAACCGGCATGTTTCAAGTAGTATGACTAATTTCTTCGGTCCGAAATTTGTCTGAAAAAAGGCCCCAAAACGAGTCTCAAAGATCAGAAGACTGGAAACAGCGAGCCAAACTCAAGAATTCGGCTCGAAAAAATACCCAGGCGACGGAAAAGCGCGGGAAAAATTCTCAAGAATTCACAAAATTTTGTTTTCCGATCTGAAAACTATATTTCGGAGCTCAATATTCTATCTTCAAAATTGAGGAAATTAGCGAACGCCGTTTCCACACCGGGAGTCGGATCGGGTCGACAATGAAATTTGCACATCTGCAGGGTGACAAAAGTATCCTCTGCAAATTTTATCGAAATTGGTTCAAGGGTGTGGCTGAAACCGTGTTTACAAGAAATGGGGTGGTCACATACACCACTCTTGAAAATGTCAAAAAACGACTACGCAGGTGTCAAAACGTGCTTCCTATATGATTTCAGGAGTTTTATTCCATCCGACGTTTTTCGCGATGTCGAATGTATAAGGCACTCCGTTTTCAACGATCGTGCCTAAAAAACGTGTGTTACTCGAAGACCAGGTCAAAAGTCGACCAAGTAGACAACTAACGATCATTCCTAACAGGTACTCACCGAATAAGATCTTCTTCTTATGGTTAGCGAAACACGTAAGTTGGCAGAGCTAATTCTCACTGATGGATAGACGTCGGCCTTTGCAATATTTATACCCAGGCAACAACTCTCACTGACAATGACCACGTAATTAATTTGCAGTGAAATTATGCACGTGGAAAATTATCGCACAGTTTCGGTAGATAACCGACGCATGTCTTCGACTTTGCGACTATGTAACCGTAAGACACTATAATTATGCTGACAATAATTGTGCAACTTTCAAATGGCTAATTATTTTCGCAATTTCACGACTGATTACGTGCGTCGTATCACATGATTGAATAGAACAAACCGTCTTTGCGTCGAAATTTTATACTTCTAATATTAGGTCCATTTTCATACTTTCTGCTCACTCAGAGCCAGCCGAAGAAATGACTGACCCAATAAAAGCCCAACGCAATTGCGGTAGAAGGGTTATAGATACTCAGGAATAATTTGATCATCGCGATCACTCATGAAATGCGATTGGTGAAATATGATGAAGAGCTGAAGAACTATACCTGGCGAGACGAATGCGAAAGCTTAGAAAAGCGCAAAATAAGGGATAAAAAGTAATGAATGCCAAAAAATTGGGTGCTTATAGCGTAGAGGACTCAATTCGGCACATATAAGTACAAGGACGAAAATTTCTGTGGAAACACTCTAAAGGCCCCAAAACGAAAAAGGCAAGTTGACACTGAAAAATTCATAACAACTCACTGAGTCGGCCAATTTCAGTCTCCGTACGCTCATCCGAAGCGGGAAGAATGTAGCTTTCGTTTGACGTTTCAGAATTCGAAATATCTCACTCGCTTTTTTGTCTATGAGGGTCGAGAGATTGATCATTCGGACGTACAACCATTAAACTTGCACATAATTGTACAGCCATGATTACAATTTTGACTACATGGCTTTTGTTTCGTAGTTTAGTACTAAGGAGTCCGTGATTGGCAGTGTAGGACCAAAATTCAAACTCATGTTTGCAGATGGAAGGAGACGGTTCACGTAGGCCATGTAGCATGAATTTAAATCGTAGGCGTAATTTCAGACTTGACATCATCATTACGTCAAATATGTGGGCATTTCCCTAGATTACATAAACGATTCAGCCAATATGTGCACCAGTGTGGTCCGAAATTTTGGGAGCTTTCCAATTACGTCAATTTTCAGGCACGTTGCGACGGGGCCGGTTCGAAGTTTCGAATTTTAGTGCAACAAATATATTATTCAAACGTGATTTTCAAAGCAAGAACGACGAGTGAAAATTCTCAAAAAAATATGAGCGTATTCCTCGATCAATTCTCTACAGAATTGTTGAGTACACGGGATGGAGAATTGATGGAAACCATGTTGAAACGATTTATTTATAAAATAAGCAACGGCGTGCACTGCCACCAAAAGATCCGGCTCGGATACGGTTCCCGAGTAAAAATATTTATATATAATTATATATAATTATATATGAAAAATGGCCATATATAAATATATATAAATATATATAAATTATATATAATTATATATAACCATTTTTACTCGGGTTGTCAGTGAAATAATAGAAATGAAGACGTAGTAAGTATCATGTACTATACTTATACTACGCATCCATATACAGAGATAAATTCGACCAGTAATAAGAACAATTATGATAAATTTTGTTGACTACTGAATTTCTGTTCGCACACTGTCAAGCATAAGAGATACGATATCAACTCACGTATAGATGAGAGAAAACACGACCTTTGCCTTATATGAATTGGGGTTACACACGACCTACGTCCAATCGCAGCTCATTACTAGTGTCGACGTTGTACAGTACATTTTATTCGGTCAAGTGGACGTGAATAGCTACAGATTATACTATAAACGATCTAGTCATTCTGTGCAGCAGTATGGACTCATATTCGTTCGACACAACTTCTGCCACCGAAGTATTGTTCGAATAGTGTGAAAAAAGCAGGTGCAGGCACTGGTATTGAAGATTTTGATTGTGGAAGTTCGTTAAAATAATTTTTCAAGTGCTGTTGGTAATTTGAAAATGTCAATTTACTGATGTGACTGCAGGTCCAGAATTTATTCGTGTGTTCCCAAAGTGTGTAAATGTATTTTTCTTGACTCGAGAACAACATGGATTTATGGACAATTATTTTCACCGTATTGGTTGGTGCATTGTGCATCTACTTGTTTGCTACTCGGAATTATAATTACTTCAAGAAACGAGGAATCCCATTTGTGAAACCGACACCGATATTTGGAAACATGACTGGAGCGATATTCAAGGTGAAGCCAATAAACGATGTGATTGCCGAAGCGTACGACTGTCACCCAGATGCAAAATACGTTGGAATTTACGACTTTTCAACACCAACAATTTTGATCAAAGATCCAGAGCTGGTGAAATCTATCGCGATTAAAAATTTTGATCATTTTCCCAATCACAAAATGTTTCTCGATTCTCCGACAGAACCGCTGTTCCTAAAAAATTTGTTTGCGCTCAAAGATGAGACGTGGAGAGATATGAGATCACTTCTGAGCCCAGCGTTCACTTCTAGTAAGATGAAAGTGATGTATGATATAATGTCAAAATGTGCGGTAGATTTTTCTGATCACTTAGCTAAACAAAATCCACAACCTGAAGACTTGGACATGAAGGATACATTCGGGAGATATACTCTCGACGTTATAGCTTCTTCAGCGTTTGGCCTTACCGTGAATTCCATGGAAGATCGTGACAATGAGTTTTATCTGATGGGAACAGACGCAGCCAACTTCGGTGGTTCAAAAATGATCAAGTTTCTCTTGATAAGGAATTTCCCATGGTTGGCTAAACTCTTGAACGCAAAAGTTCAGGACCCTAAAACCACTGACTTCTTCATGGACGTGATAGCGAAGACGATAGCCGCGAGAGATGCTCAAGGAATTGTAAGGCCAGACATGATCCATCTGATGATGCAAGCCAGAGACAAGAAAGCTTTGTCTCCCGAAGATATAGCTGCTCAGGCTTTCATTTTTTTCCTTGGAGGATTTGACAGTCCAGCGATAACGATGTGCTTCGCTGCACATTTACTGGCAGTGAATTTGGATGTTCAAAGGAAGTTACAAGCAGAAATAGATGAAGTGGTTGAAAAGAGTTCCATCCAAGTTTCCTTCGAAGATCTTCACGCAATGAAATACCTCGACACTGTCATCAGTGAAACATTGAGAATGTTCCCACCACTCGTAATGCTGGATAGAGTTACATCGAAGAGTTTTACTCTACCACCAGCGTTACCCGGACTTGAACCATTGCAGATTGAAGCGGGTCAGGACATTTGGATACCATGCTACAGCTTCCATCATGACCCGAAATATTTTCCGAATCCAGAAAAATTCGATCCCGAAAGATTCAACGATGATAATAAGTCGGATATAAATCCCCTGACGTATTTGCCATTCGGAATCGGTCCCAGAATTTGTATCGCTAATCGTTTTGCCCTGATGGAAGTAAAGCTTGCTTTGTTTCATGTATTAGCTAAATGTAACTTGTTAACGACGCCGAAAACTCCATCGGTTATAAAAATGAGTACAGAAACATTCTCGATGATACCCGAAGGTGGTTTCCATCTCAAAATTCAACCAAGAGCATAATATAAGTAATATAGATTGTGTAATTTAGAAACTCATATCTAAAATGAATATTTTTGTAATGCTCTATACGTATACCGTATAATTTGGTCATAGTTATTGATTTTAGGACTTTTGTCATCAAAACTCTGTAACAAAAAAAAAAAAAAAAAAAAAAAAAACAGTTTCCGTATGTGAATAAATTTGTGAAGATTGATTTTTGAGTTTCGAATGTTGTTCACTATTGTTAACAAATAAAAAAAAATCATCGAAATTCTTTGTGATATTCGCTTCCTTAAACGACTTCATATTTCAGGTACAAGTTCGAATTCGTTGGTATTTCCAAGTGATGTGCATCCGTCACAGCAATTCATTTTTCTACTTCGGCTAAAGTTGAATCCTTATAGTAGGTACAGTCAATAGGGACTCTTGATCGCTTTGCACTAAATTACAGGAGTAATTTCTTTTTTTTTGGAATTAGGTTCAGTATCACGTATACTGAATATAAATTAACAAAATCCTTAAAAATTTTGACTCCGGAATGTGCGGCCTTTTTATGGAAAAACTGTTTAAATCATGACACTAAAATGAAAAAAATTTAAAATCATTTTTTTCAAATTCTGAGTGTTATTAAAGGATGTTCTGGCGTTAGTGTTCTAACGTTAGGAATACGATGAAAATTTGACAGATTATTCATTTTTTCTATTCAAATACGTGTGTAAAGTTTGCAGTTGATCGACTTACCGGTTCAATAGTTATTCAACATTCAAGATTCATCAATTTTGCATGGATTCTTATGGAAAAGTAGCACATTTTTGCATTACTGAACAGAATTAATCAGAAGCAACGATGAGATTGTTTTCGAATTTTTTGTGTGTGTAGATCCAATTCTTAACAATATTTGTAAAAAAAAAAAAAGTTTCTGGTGTTCCTAACTCGTTCTCGAGTTATTTATAAAAAAATCATTCGAAAATGTCAAAAACGGGCTGTCATTCTCGTTACAAGTGAAAATATGACGTCAATGATGAATAATTATGTATCTTATTAATTTTCAATCATTATTTGATGATTGTTATACATCAAATATGTTTCATGTGAACAACGATTTTTTATTCTTTATAGTTGGATTCAGGTCAAATTCATGTCCAAGAGTTGAAAAACATGTTTATTAACAATATTTCAGCCTTCGCAACATACGAGTGCATACTTCACCTCCGTAAATCAGAGAAATTCCTCTATTTCGAATTTCAGTAACTTTTGTCTATGACTGTATAGCCAGAAGATCCTTAACTACAATATTGTAGGTACTTCGTTTCAGCTCAGTGACACAGTTAGTTTGAAATAATTTCAGGATTCGTCAGATTTCAGTAACTATGATACCCTTACGGAAAAAACACTCAAAATAACCCTTAAAATAACACTCAGTAGTGACTCTCAACTGAGGTGTACTTTCGTACACCTAACTTGGGTGTTGACTCTCAGTTGAGTGTTGACCCTCTGTTGGGTGTCACTCATTTGGGAGTCAACTCTCAGTTTGGGAGTTCGACACTCAAAATTTGGGAGTCCACCCTCAATTTGGGAGTTGGACACTCAAAATTTGGTAGTCAACTCTCAATTTGGGAGTTCGACACTCGAAATTTGGGAGTCGACTCTCAATTTGGGAGTTCGACACTCAAAATTTGGGAGTCAACTCTAAACCTGGGAGTTCGATACTCGAAATTTGGATGTCAAATCTCAATTTGGGAGTTTGACACTCAAAATTTGGTAGTCAACTCTCAATTTGGGAGTTCGACACGCGAATTTCGGGAGTTAACTCTCAATTCGGGAGTTAACTCTCAATTTGGGAGTTCGACACTCGAAATTCGGGAGTTAACTCTCAATTTGGGAGTTCAACACTCGAAATTTGAAAGTCAACTCCCAATTTAAGAGTTTTATACCCAAAATTCAGTGCTTACACTAAAAATTCAGTGTTCACACTCAGGAATTGAGTGTATTTACCGTAAGGGTAGTTAAAATTACTCCACTACCGCGCTATCCGTACGAAACTTTACAAGTTGTGCGGAGTGCAAGATCACGCGCATAGAGTTCTTGACGTCGATCGAATAAGAGACATAAGAACGTAGAAGGAGCGAATAAATATACAGCGGTATTTTTATGACGTTTCACATACTTAAAATACTAAATGTACCAGACGTCTAAATAGCTCTAGTCTCTACAAAAATATGCTGCAGTGTTGCGTAAAAATCAGAATGAAAAAAAAAAAAAAAATATATGTTTTTGTTTTCAATATTTTTATATTTTCAACAACTTCCTGAACCAATCGCCGTATAATATAGAAAAAAAATTCTACTGTAGAAAAAAATAATTCTCTACAAGGCAGTACTAAAATGTTTTTTCCCCAAGTCTAGTCTAGGCAAAGTTACGCATAAGTCTCAAGTGATATTTAAAATTTAACTAAAACAGCAAAACAAGTGGAATTTAAGGTAGTTCACCACCCTTTTCATCTTTTGGAATAACATTCGGAACATACTGGACTACTACATGTTAGTTTTTTATGAAACTCTATAGAAGCGAAATGATGCTATTAATATAAACGTTGGTTTTGTTAGCCTTGGTCCTATGCTTTATTGAACACATAGTTCAAATTTCATGAACATCTAAATACCCTTAGATATAAGCTCAAAGTAAAGGCGTATGTGATCGTATGTAATCTCTGAACCGGCTCACATCGATCACGAAATTCTAAAAAAAATTCAAAAATAGAAAATCAAGACAAAAATCAAGACAAAAAACAAGACAAAAATGAAGAAAAAAAAAAAAATGAGATAAAAATCAAGACAAAAATCTTGACAAAAAATAAGATAAAAATCAAGACGAAAATCAAGACAAAAAATAAGATGAAAATCAAGTTTAATTCAAGTTCAAATCAAGTTCATTTGCTTCAAATGAAGTAAATGAGGCAAAGGAGGCAAAGTGAAGCAAATGAAGCAAATATGAGGCAAATGAGGCAAAGTGAAGCAAATAAAGCAAATATGAAGTAAAGTATGGCAAATGAGGCAAATATGAGGCAAAGTGAAGCAAATCAAGCAAAGCGAAGCAAATGAGGCAAAGTGAGGCGAATGAGGCAAATATGAGGCAAAGTGAAGCAAATAAAGCAAAGTGAAGCAAATGTGAGGCGAAGCGAAGCAAATGAGGCAAAGTGAAGCAAATAAAGCAAATATGAGGCAAAGTGAGGCGAATGAGGCAAATATGAGGCGAAGTGAAGCAAATGAAAGCAATGAAAAGCAAAAGCAATGAAAGTATAAAGTAAATATGAGGCAAAGTGAAGCAAATTAGGCAAATATGAAGTAAAGTAAGGCAAATGAGGCAAAAATGAGGCAAAGTGAAGCAAATGTGAGACAAAGTGAAGCAAATGAAGCAAAGGGAAGCAAATGACGCAAATGTGAGGCAAAGTGGAGCAAATAAGGCAAATATGAGGCAAATCAGGCAAAGTGAAGAAAATGTGAGGCAAAGTGAAGCAAATGAAGCAGATATGAGGCAAAGTGAAGCAAATGAAACAAACATGAGGCAAAGTGAAGCAAATAAAGCAAAGGGAAGCAAATGAGGCAAATGTGAGGCAAAGTGGAGCAAATAAGGCAAATATGAGGCAAATGAGGCAAAGTGAAGAAAATGAGGCAAATGTGAGGCAAATATGAGGCAAAGTGAAGCAAATATGAGGCAAAGTGAAGCAAATGAGGCTAAGTGAAGCAAATGAGGCAAATGTGAGGCAAAGTGATCCATCCGGAATTTGAAACATGCTCTTTTTCAATCGGAATCTAAAACGTGCTCTTTTCCACCCGGGATCTGAAATGTGCTCTTTTCCACCCAGAAGTTAAAACGTGCTCTTTTTCACCCGGGATATGAAATGTGCTGTTATTCGTATCGGGCGTCGATATATCAACAAACCGAAAGAAGTTAAATTTGAAGAAAACTTATTATATTGCATTGTGCAGATGCTGGGAGGTACCATAACGTATTTCGTTGTACTGATGCAGCTTCCTGATGAAGACTGCAGTTAGGTTTACGAAAGTAATTCAACAATTCTTCACGCTGCGCAAGATAACAGAATAATTAGAAATCTAGACGATAATAATTATCTATACTAATGTTAGTATCACTAATTATTATAATTGTTTGAATTTTAATCCAAAATTGACGCACTATTTGACACAATGAATTGTCTGCTGCAATAAAAACTTATCAATAATATTCCCTCGTCATTTATAAGAAACTTGATAATTGTTCTCGCAGATTGGATAAACCGAACTCTTCTTTTTGCTGGAGCTAATCGCCGGAAGTTCGCATTATTATTGTGCTCATAGGTTCAAAAACAAATTATTGCAAATTTCTGATAGTCGAAAAATTGAAAGCCGAGCTGAAATCTATAATATAAACTAATCAGGATAAGGTTGCTCTAGTCGTACCCCCTATGAGGGAAAATGACTGTAATTTTCAGGGTAATTTGAATTAAACAAAATCTTAATTGCATCCAATGAATCTTTATTCAGTTTGCTATGGATTAAAAATTCAACATTCATCGCTCGAACGAATCTCATCAATTTTGCATAGAAGTCCACCATGTTACATCGACGAATTTCAAATTGTCACTAAATTGAGAGTTTTTTTTTCATTTTCTGAGGTTGTGGGAATATCCGCTCCTCGATATTATTCAATCATTTTTCGCATCAATATCATCAAAAATCAGCAAATTCGGTTTTTGTCTATCTTATTGTTTTGATGCCGATTGTACCGCCAGAACATCCTTAATAGACGGTGCAAGGCGGTGGAGGACAACTCCAATTTATTAAGATTGAAACGAATTCCAAGCGGGAATTTGAGTTTAGGCTAGTGTGCAATCGATTGTAGGTGGTTTCGAAGTAATTGTTAACGCATTTTTGATGTTCGATAATTAATCATTCATTGATGAAGACTAGAATGATTTTGAATCGGGATTGGTCGTAGAGAAAATTCTGTAGACTGGTTTTTCCGTAACGAATAACCAGAAGTCAGTTTTTTATTGACTATTTTCGTGAAGAATTTCAATATCTTCATGTCAATTAATCAAGAAGTGCCTGTCACGTAGAGGACTCAATTCTAAACTTACAATAAAGTACCTAGACGTGAATTTCTGTGCGAGCACTCCAATGGCCCCAAAACGAGCCTCAAAGATCAGAAGACTGGAAACAGCGAGCCGAGCTCAAGAATTCGGCTCGAAAAAACACGCAGGCGACGGAAAAGCCCGAAAAAAAGAGCTAAGAAGTAATGAGTCCTAAAAAATAGGGTGTCTATCGCGTATAGGACTCAATTCTGCATGCACTTACCCCTGTAGAAATCTAAATCCGGCGAGTACCTGCAGGCTGCCGGAATCGTACGATAAAATGACAGATACATACTTCGATTATATCTATCGCGGATCCAGGAAATCAGATGTTATCCATATATCTTTCGCTTTGCAATATTTGAGGAAGGCCCGTTTGTACTCACAACCGATTTTACACGGTGCCTTTCGTACATATTTATTATGTACACGCCCATCTTGCACACGCCGTGTTGGTACACGTAATTGTTGTACACTCGGGGGTAATGTGCACGCGTACATTGGCGCGAGTGAGTGAATGTATACGCGAAACGTGTACACGACGGGTTATACAGACGCCGATTTATGCGAATTGAATCGAGAATCAAACCCCTTGCGATATCCGTTGGTTTTTGTACAACGTTCATTCATGAACACGCGAATGATATCGATTATCAACTTTTGTACACGCTTACTTCTGTACACGTTGATTTCTGTATACGCCAACTTTAGTACACGCCGACTTTGGTATACGTTAATCTTGGTACACGTTAACTTTTGTACACCTGAATTTCGGTACAGGTATGCGATTGTACACGACAAATTTAGTACCCGTTAATTTAACGATATGAATGATTCGAGACTCCGTCAAAGTAACAACGAATTTATATGAATTGAATAACGTTCAGTTAGAAGTAGCTAGTTGCATTGAATAAAAGATATAGCAAAATATTATAAATACAATAACATTTTTTTTCAGTGCAGCAGGATTAGGTGAAATTTTTCTGACGGCCAAAGCACATGTAAGCTTGCATAAGCGATAGGTATGTTGCAACGTGTACCAAACGACGCCGATTTCATGTTTTATTTGCGTCTAATCGAATTAGCGTGTACGAAAATGAACTTATAAATCTTTACCCTGACTTGGAATCGCTGAGTAGATTGAGTAGATTCTCCTGTATTTGGCGAGGAAAAAATAAGAACTAACTTTTTTGTATTTGAAATCGAGGGATGCTGGCCACTATTATCTCCATTATCGTTGGTCCAGATCGTTATTTTCAAATTTGTCGATGTACTTCGTATTCGTGGGATCGAGAGCTATTCAAAACCCTCCCTAAATATTGATTTCCTATAACTTTAGGTTTTCATTCGTTTTTCGATGAAATCGCCGGAATTGGATAAATCATCGACAATCGGCGTGAACTGACGATTTTCGGAAGGAAATCTTCACCCTGACTTGAGATCGCTAGGTAGATTGACGAGATTCTCCTGTATTTGGCGAGAAAAAAATTAAAACTAACTTTTTCGTATTTGAAATCGAGGGATGCTGGCCACTATTATCTCCATTATCGTTGGTCCAAATCGTTAATACTAAATTTGTCGATATACTTCGTATTCGTGGGATCGAGAGCTATTCAAAACCCTCCCTAAATATTGATTTCCTATAACTTTAGGTTTTCATTCGTTTTTCGATGAAATCGCCGGAATTGGATAAATCATCGACAATCGGCGTAAACTGACGATTTTCGGAAGGAAATCTTCACCCTGACTTGAGATCGCTAGGTAGATTGACGAGATTCTCCTGTATTTGGCGAGAAAAAAATTAAAACTAACTTTTTCGTATTTGAAATCGAGGGATGCTGGCCACTATTATCTCCATTATCGTTGGTCCAAATCGTTAATACTAAATTTGTCGATATACTTCGTATTCGTGGGATCGAGAGCTATTCAAAACCCTCCCTAAATATTGATTTCCTATAACTTTAGGTTTTCATTCGTTTTTCGATGAAATCGGCGGAATTGGATAAATCATCGACAATCGGCGTAAACTGACGATTTTCGGAAGGAAATCTTCACCCTGAATGGAGATCGCTAGGTAGATTGACGAGATTCTCCTGTATTTGGCGAGAAAAAAATTAAAACTAACTTTTTCGTATTTGAAATCGAGGGATGCTGGCCACTATTATCTCCATTATCGTTGGTCCAAATCGTTAATACTAAATTTGTCGATATACTTCGTATTCGTGGGATCGAGAGCTATTCAAAACCCTCCCTAAATATTGATTTCCTATAACTTTAGGTTTTCATTCGTTTTTCGATGAAATCGCCGGAATTGGATAAATCATCGACAATCGGCGTAAACTGACGATTTTCGGAAGGAAATCTTCACCCTGACTTGAGATCGCTAGGTAGATTGACGAGATTCTCCTGTATTTGGCGAGAAAAAAATTAAAACTAACTTTTTCGTATTTGAAATCGAGGGATGCTGGCCACTATTATCTCCATTATCGTTGGTCCAAATCGTTAATACTAAATTTGTCGATATACTTCGTATTCGTGGGATCGAGAGCTATTCAAAACCCTCCCTAAATATTGATTTCCTATAACTTTAGGTTTTCATTCGTTTTTCGATGAAATCGCCGGAATTGGATAAATCATCGACAATCGGCGTAAACTGACGATTTTCGGAAGGAAATCTTCACCCTGAATGGAGATCGCTAGGTAGATTGACGAGATTCTCCTGTATTTGGCGAGAAAAAAATAAAAACTAACTTTTTCGTATTTGAAATCGAGGGATGCTGGCCACTATTATCTCCATTATCGTTGGTCCAAATCGTTAATACTAAATTTGTCGATATACTTCGTATTCGTGGGATCGAGAGCTATTCAAAACCCTCCCTAAATATTGATTTCCTATAACTTTAGGTTTTCATTCGTTTTTCGATGAAATCGGCGGAATTGGATAAATCATCGACAATCGGCGTAAACTTACGATTTTCGGGAGGATATCTTCACCCTGACTTGAGATCGCTAGGTAGATTGACGAGATTCTCCTGTATTTGGCGAGAAAAAAATAAAAACTAACTTTTTCGTATTTGAAATCGAGGGATGCTGGCCACTATTATCTCCATTATCGGTGGTCCGGATCGTTAATACTAAATTTGTCGATATACTTCGTATTCGTGGGATCGAGAGCTATTCAAAACCCTCCCTAAATATTGATTTCCTATAACTTTAGGTTTTCATTCGTTTTTCGATGAAATCGGCGGAATTGGATAAATCATCGACAATCGGCGTAAACTTACGATTTTCGGGAGGATATCTTCACCCTGACTTGAGATCGCTAGGTAGATTGACGAGATTCTCCTGTATTTGGCGAGAAAAAAATAAAAACTAACTTTTTCGTATTTGAAATCGAGGGATGCTGGCCACTATTATCTCCATTATCGGTGGTCCGGATCGTTAATACTAAATTTGTCGATATACTTCGTATTCGTGGGATCGAGAGCTATTCAAAACCCTCCCTAAATATTGATTTCCTATAACTTTAGGTTTTCATTCGTTTTTCGATGAAATCGGCGGAATTGGATAAATCATCGACAATCGGCGTAAACTTACGATTTTCGGGAGGATATCTTCACCCTGACTTGAGATCGCTAGGTAGATTGACGAGATTCTCCTGTATTTGGCGAGAAAAAAATAAAAACTAACTTTTTCGTATTTGAAATCGAGGGATGCTGGCCACTATTATCTCCATTATCGGTGGTCCGGATCGTTAATACTAAATTTGTCGATATACTTCGTATTCGTGGGATCGAGAGCTATTCAAAACCCTCCCTAAATATTGATTTCCTATAACTTTAGGTTTTCATTCGTTTTTCGATGAAATCGGCGGAATTGGATAAATCATCGACAATCGGCGTAAACTTACGATTTTCGGGAGGATATCTTCACCCTGACTTGAGATCGCTAGGTAGATTGACGAGATTCTCCTGTATTTGGCGAGAAAAAAATAAAAACTAACTTTTTCGTATTTGAAATCGAGGGATGCTGGCCACTATTATCCCCATTATCGTTGGTCCGGATCGTTAATACTAAATTTGTCGATATACTTCGTATTCGTGGGATCGAGAGCTATTCAAAACCCTCCCTAAATATTGATTTCCTATAACTTTAGGTTTTCATTCGTTTTTCGATGAAATCGCCGGAATTGGATAAATCATAGACAATCGGCGTAAACTTACGATTTTCGGGAGGAAATCTTCACCCTGAATGGAGATCGCTAGGTAGATTGACGAGATTCTCCTGTATTTGGCGAGAAAAAAATAAAAACTAACTTTTTCGTATTTGAAATCGAAGGATGCTGGCCACTATTATCTCCATTATCGTTGGTCCAGATCGTTAATACTAAATTTGTCGATATACTTCGTATTCGTGGGATCGAGAGCTATTCAAAACCCTCCCTAAATATTGATTTCCTATAACTTTAGGTTTTCATTCGTTTTTCGATGAAATCGGCGGAATTGGATAAATCATCGACAATCGGCGTAAACTTACGATTTTCGGTAGGATATCTTCACCCTGACTTGAGATCGCTAGGTAGATTGACGAGATTCTCCTGTATTTGGCGAGAAAAAAATAAAAACTAACTTTTTCGTATTTGAAATCGAGGGATGCTGGCCACTATTATCTCCATTATCGTTGGTCCAAATCGTTAATACTGAATTTGTCGATATACTTCGTATTCGTGGGATCGAGAGCTATTCAAAACCCTCCCTAAATATTGATTTCCTATAACTTTAGGTTTTCATTCGTTTTTCGATGAAATCGGCGGAATTGGATAAATCATCGACAATCGGCGTAAACTTACGATTTTCGGGAGGATATCTTCACCCTGACTTGAGATCGCTAGGTAGATTGACGAGATTCTCCTGTATTTGGCGAGAAAAAAATAAAAACTAACTTTTTCGTATTTGAAATCGAGGGATGCTGGCCACTATTATCTCCATTATCGGTGGTCCGGATCGTTAATACTAAATTTGTCGATATACTTCGTATTCGTGGGATCGAGAGCTATTCAAAACCCTCCCGAAATATTGATTTCCTATAACTTTAGGTTTTCATTCGTTTTTCGATGAAATCGCCGGAATTGGATAAATCATAGACAATCGGCGTAAACTTACGATTTTCGGGAGGAAATCTTCACCCTGAATGGAGATCGCTAGGTAGATTGACGAGATTCTCCTGTATTTGGCGAGAAAAAAATAAAAACTAAGTTTTTCGTATTTGAAATCGAGGGATGCTGGCCACTATTATCTCCATTATCGGTGGTCCGGATCGTTAATACTAAATTTGTCGATATACTTCGTATTCGTGGGATCGAGAGCTATTCAAAACCCTCCCTAAATATTGATTTCCTATAACTTTAGGTTTTCATTCGTTTTTCGATGAAATCGGCGGAATTGGATAAATCATCGACAATCGGCGTAAACTTACGATTTTCGGGAGGATATCTTCACCCTGACTTGCGATCGCTAGGTAGATTGACGAGATTCTCCTGCATTTGGCGAGAAAAAAATAAAAACTAACTTTTTCGTATTTGAAATCGAGGGATGCTGGCCACTATTATCTCCATTATCGGTGGTCCGGATCGTTAATACTAAATTTGTCGATATACTTCGTATTCGTGGGATCGAGAGCTATTCAAAACCCTCCCTAAATATTGATTTCCTATAACTTTAGGTTTTCATTCGTTTTTCGATGAAATCGCCGGAATTGGATAAATCATAGACAATCGGCGTAAACTTACGATTTTCGGGAGGATATCTTCACCCTGACTTGAGATCGCTAGGTAGATTGACGAGATTCTCCTGTATTTGGCGAGAAAAAAATAAAAACTAACTTTTTCGTATTTGAAATCGAGGGATGCTGGCCACTATTATCTCCATTATCGGTGGTCCGGATCGTTAATACTAAATTTGTCGATATACTTCGTATTCGTGGGATCGAGAGCTATTCAAAACCCTCCCGAAATATTGATTTCCTATAACTTTAGGTTTTCATTCGTTTTTCGATGAAATCGCCGGAATTGGATAAATCATAGACAATCGGCGTAAACTTACGATTTTCGGGAGGAAATCTTCACCCTGAATGGAGATCGCTAGGTAGATTGACGAGATTCTCCTGTATTTGGCGAGAAAAAAATAAAAACTAAGTTTTTCGTATTTGAAATCGAGGGATGCTGGCCACTATTATCTCCATTATCGGTGGTCCGGATCGTTAATACTAAATTTGTCGATATACTTCGTATTCGTGGGATCGAGAGCTATTCAAAACCCTCCCTAAATATTGATTTCCTATAACTTTAGGTTTTCATTCGTTTTTCGATGAAATCGGCGGAATTGGATAAATCATCGACAATCGGCGTAAACTTACGATTTTCGGGAGGATATCTTCACCCTGACTTGCGATCGCTAGGTAGATTGACGAGATTCTCCTGCATTTGGCGAGAAAAAAATAAAAACTAACTTTTTCGTATTTGAAATCGAGGGATGCTGGCCACTATTATCTCCATTATCGGTGGTCCGGATCGTTAATACTAAATTTGTCGATATACTTCGTATTCGTGGGATCGAGAGCTATTCAAAACCCTCCCTAAATATTGATTTCCTATAACTTTAGGTTTTCATTCGTTTTTCGATGAAATCGCCGGAATTGGATAAATCATAGACAATCGGCGTAAACTTACGATTTTCGGGAGGATATCTTCACCCTGACTTGAGATCGCTAGGTAGATTGACGAGATTCTCCTGTATTTGGCGAGAAAAAAATAAAAACTAACTTTTTCGTATTTGAAATCGAGGGATGCTGGCCACTATTATCTCCATTATCGGTGGTCCGGATCGTTAATACTAAATTTGTCGATATACTTCGTATTCGTGGGATCGAGAGCTATTCAAAACCCTCCCGAAATATTGATTTCCTATAACTTTAGGTTTTCATTCGTTTTTCGATGAAATCGCCGGAATTGGATAAATCATAGACAATCGGCGTAAACTTACGATTTTCGGGAGGAAATCTTCACCCTGAATGGAGATCGCTAGGTAGATTGACGAGATTCTCCTGTATTTGGCGAGAAAAAAATAAAAACTAAGTTTTTCGTATTTGAAATCGAGGGATGCTGGCCACTATTATCTCCATTATCGGTGGTCCGGATCGTTAATACTAAATTTGTCGATATACTTCGTATTCGTGGGATCGAGAGCTATTCAAAACCCTCCCTAAATATTGATTTCCTATAACTTTAGGTTTTCATTCGTTTTTCGATGAAATCGGCGGAATTGGATAAATCATCGACAATCGGCGTAAACTTACGATTTTCGGGAGGATATCTTCACCCTGACTTGCGATCGCTAGGTAGATTGACGAGATTCTCCTGCATTTGGCGAGAAAAAAATAAAAACTAACTTTTTCGTATTTGAAATCGAGGGATGCTGGCCACTATTATCTCCATTATCGGTGGTCCGGATCGTTAATACTAAATTTGTCGATATACTTCGTATTCGTGGGATCGAGAGCTATTCAAAACCCTCCCTAAATATTGATTTCCTATAACTTTAGGTTTTCATTCGTTTTTCGATGAAATCGCCGGAATTGGATAAATCATAGACAATCGGCGTAAACTTACGATTTTCGGGAGGATATCTTCACCCTGACTTGAGATCGCTAGGTAGATTGACGAGATTCTCCTGTATTTGGCGAGAAAAAAATAAAAACTAACTTTTTCGTATTTGAAATCGAGGGATGCTGGCCACTATTATCTCCATTATCGGTGGTCCGGATCGTTAATACTAAATTTGTCGATATACTTCGTATTCGTGGGATCGAGAGCTATTCAAAACCCTCCCGAAATATTGATTTCCTATAACTTTAGGTTTTCATTCGTTTTTCGATGAAATCGCCGGAATTGGATAAATCATAGACAATCGGCGTAAACTTACGATTTTCGGGAGGAAATCTTCACCCTGAATGGAGATCGCTAGGTAGATTGACGAGATTCTCCTGTATTTGGCGAGAAAAAAATAAAAACTAAGTTTTTCGTATTTGAAATCGAGGGATGCTGGCCACTATTATCTCCATTATCGGTGGTCCGGATCGTTAATACTAAATTTGTCGATATACTTCGTATTCGTGGGATCGAGAGCTATTCAAAACCCTCCCTAAATATTGATTTCCTATAACTTTAGGTTTTCATTCGTTTTTCGATGAAATCGGCGGAATTGGATAAATCATCGACAATCGGCGTAAACTTACGATTTTCGGGAGGATATCTTCACCCTGACTTGCGATCGCTAGGTAGATTGACGAGATTCTCCTGCATTTGGCGAGAAAAAAATAAAAACTAACTTTTTCGTATTTGAAATCGAGGGATGCTGGCCACTATTATCTCCATTATCGGTGGTCCGGATCGTTAATACTAAATTTGTCGATATACTTCGTATTCGTGGGATCGAGAGCTATTCAAAACCCTCCCTAAATATTGATTTCCTATAACTTTAGGTTTTCATTCGTTTTTCGATGAAATCGGCGGTGTTACGTGCAAGCGAGCATTGGCGAGATTGCCGGCTACTCTTGATCGTAATTTAGAATGCGGAAGTCACCTGAGCGGTAAAGTGACTCCCGTTGTGGGTCTTTGCTTTATTAAACCACTAAAGTGGACCTGAAGGATTGAATGGAAGATGAAAGGATAATAATTCAAACTTGATGATGCCCTTTTGACACGTTCAAAGATATATATATATTCTCGTCACTAATTAGAATAGCAATCGTATCATGAATAGTAATAGTTTAGAATAGTAATAGTAATAGTTTTGTAATAGTAGTGATATTTGTTTGTTGTAATGGTTAAAGTTATGTTCGTAATAGTAATGACAATAATAGTGATATTTGTTCGTAATAACAGTTGTAGTAATAGTGATAGTTACGAAGGTAGGGGGGGGGGATTAAGAAGGGTATGAGCCAGTGGAAATGTGATACCTGACTGCGCGGTTCGTCAGCTTCTACAACCTGTCACCAAGGAGGCCGATGGTTGAAGATTACGTATAGCCACTGAGGGTGTCTTGGCGGTTGCAGATGTGCTCCTATACCAAGCCGGTCTTCTTCCGTCGGATAACCTCCAGCGACAAGGTGTGACGGTCCCGGTTGCACGGTCACTTTCGGCGATAGTTCTGACTGACGTGTAAGGGATACGGGGTCTTTTTATCCCTTACCGATCGGCTTTGGCGGGGGATGGAATTTCCTTGGTCAGCCTCTTGGGCAACCAACCTTTGATTCACCCGCGCAGTTTGGTTCACTCATCCACTAGCTCATGTCTATGACGAAATCGCTGAACCGGCAGCCTAAATTCTTCTGTGTCGCGAGGTGTATTGCGACACCCTCCAGCGCGTTCTTCCGTGTCGCGTGGCGAATTGCGACACCCTCCGGCTCGTTCGTAACAGAATCCTCCCCCAAGACGCTATCTTCGGTGTTACCGGGGTTGCGTCTGGTCTCCGAGAAGAGCAGGATGGTGTCCGTCCTAAATAACCGTGAAGCTATCCACAGACGCGGCTCTTGGTATTGATGGCAGGATTGCTCGAGGTGGTTCCAGTCTCATGGGTGGCAGTGAGTTAGGCACTTCATATAGCTCGATTCTGGGGGGCGGCAGGTGGTGGATTATTTCTGGCCTTACAGACGCTCCTTCTTGGCCTCGCGAAGGTCCGGGTCGTCGTCGCGGAGGCGATGATTTGGCGAACCATCGATAGGCCAAATACACGAGTACTAGTATCGTTATTAGCGCGGTGCAGCCCATTCCACTGTAAACGATGATGTTGTGCCTGGCGCCTCTCCGGTGAGTTTGGAGTTCCTTAGCCTGGTGTTCTAGCTCCTTGAGGGTCATCGCGTTCTCGCTGTGTCCCCAATCGTTGTTATTCTCCCCGGCGGTTGCCAGGATCTCATCCACTAGGGGCGTCATCTCCGGTTTTTGCAGGTCGGGTGCGACTAGAGTGATATTCAGAGAGGTCATTGGGGTGTAAGTATGGGCCTCACCTGTTGTTATAGTTTCTTGGGCAATGAGTCTCGTTGCCCCTGTGGTTGCCGTGCATCCCGGCCTGATTTGGAGGATTCCAGCATCCGTCAATATTTCCTTTCCAGCAACCCGTTTTTTACAGTTAACCTTGACCTCGGTTGGTTTCATGCTGGAGAATAGCCAGCTGTTGATGGTCTCCAGACGGGTCCAGTAGACATCATCTGTAGCGAGGGCACGGAGATCACAAGTAGTCCAGGGTATATTCTGTGAATTACTTAGAAGCGTTGTTTCACAAGTTGGTTTCTTTCCAACGCTGTATATTGGCAGCGTCATCTGGCAAATGTATTGGTTGTGGTGGGACTTGCATCCTTGCAGGTACCGTTCGGTGGGGGTGATATACCATTGCTTATCTGTAGTAACGGCGAGGTATGGGTTCCGTGGTTTTATAAACACTGCTAAAGTGCGGTTGGTTGCTGCGTGTTGCCTAGCCGGCAATGGGTGGAGTAGATAGAGATCGTACGACCTCTTATCCAGTAGCGGGATGTTTATTTCCAAGATCAGATTTCCCTTATAGAAGCTAACCTGCAGGTCGCTTACCGTGTTCAATGTTTCGGAGCGGAGTTCTTGCTCTGTTAGCGGGAAGTCATAGTTAGTCCGTTGTCGTATTAGCCGCGCTGCGTTCGTCAGTTGCTGGGAGGAAAGGATCGCTGGGTGTAGTGCTCCTTGCTTCGCGAAGATAACTGCGGTGGCGAGGATGATTATGCTCATGCGGTAGTCCTCGGTGTGCCTTACCAGTTCGTTTAGCCACTGTTCCGCTAGTCCCTCATACTGTAATCGTTGTATGCTATTTGCATTCGTATTAGTATTCTGGGCAAGGATGTTGGCCTGGTAGGCTAACATCGTGGTCTGGTTGTTGATTTCTGCCAAGTTCTGGTGTATGTCGCCGAATTCCGAACGCAGGATGTGCGTTTGGTTATCAACGATCTCGGCTAGGTGCTTCTGATCCGCGTACAGCTTGTCTATCTCGCCGTTGTAGTAAGCAGCGTCATCTTCGTCCAGTGTACCAAACAGGCTCTTGCTGAGACTGCCGATAAAGCCTAGGGGAGTCCCGCGCTTTTTCCTGGATACCGGGGCTTCTCCGTCCCTAGGGGTGTTACGTAACATCTCCTCATATTTGTAGGTGTCGTTCAGCTTGCCGATCAGCATGGGCTCTATCTTTGTGTCTGAACAGGGGACGTCGTTGAACTTTGCACATAAATCCCTTAAATACTTCATGTGCAGAGGGATGTTTGGCTTCTGGTCCAGGAAGTCTTGTATCTGCAGGTGGGTGACGAGCTTCCAGGACGTGTGGGATGCTCGTAACGTCCGTATTCGTTCATAATAGATTCCAGCGTTGTGCGGCAGCTTGTAGATGTCATAGTCCTCGTTCTGTTCTTCTGACTGCCCCAGCGTGTCCCCCAGGAGCACGCAGGCTACGAGCACGTAAAGTGGGTAGTTAATCATTCCTGCCTGCAAAGGAGAGTTCGGATTGATTAGCTGTTCAGCAAGGTGGTACTTCTTTGCGTGGTGGAAAGAGGAAGGGGGTGGGTGGTGAACAGGGCTGGTATCAGTGTGGTTATTTTGCTCTCGGCCCTTCATCCTTCTTCTTCAGCCTATCCAAGTGTTTCAAGCGGCGTTTGCCATCTGGTCCTACTATTATAACAGTATTCAGATCCAGCATCTCGGCAATCTCGAACGGTCCATCGTAGTGAGGGTCCAGCTTGCGCCGAACTTCCCGTTTAGCATAGACTTGATCTCCCACGTGAAACTGGATGGGGTTGGTTTTCAAGTCGTGACGGCGTTTCGAATTCTGCTTAGCAGAGTTGAGATTGTTGCCTCCTATTTCCGCTAGCTCGTTCAATCTGGTTACTAGGCTTTCCACATACTTCGTTGTGGTCGGCAGGTGTTTTGCCAGGGGCAAGGTCTCGGGGGTTCTTTTTAGTTTTCCGAAGGCCATCTCGTGGGGGGTGAAGTTTGTGCCTTCGTGCACTGCCGAGTTGTAGCAGCGCATGGCATCAGGCAGTAGGTCGTCCCATTCCACGTGGTCGTCAACGAAGTGTCTAAGATAGTCAACGAGTCCCGTGTGGCTTCGCTCTAGTGACCCATTTGTCTGTGGATGATATCCAGACGTCATCACATGGTTCACCTTGTTGATTCGCAAGAACTCCTTCATGTTATCGCTTGTGAAGCATTTTCCACGATCGGTCAGCAGGATCAGGGGCGTGCTGTATGGCTTGAAATACTTCTGGTCCAGCGCCCGGATTATTGACAATGATGTTTGGTCGCGTAACTCATAAGCGTGCCCCAGCTTAGTGAGTAGGTCCAGCACCGTCAAGATATATCTATTCCCTCGGCTGGTAGTTGGTAGTGGTCCTACAATGTCTACGGCAATCTTTTCCCAGGCTTCTACTGGCGTATCCGTGATGATCATCGGTTCCCGGGTCGTAATACGGGATACCTTTCGTTTCTGACAGTTCTCGCAGCATCGGATCACATCCTGGACCTCGTTTCTCATCCCAGGCCAGTAGTAGCGTTGTCGTAGGCGTCGATAGGTTTTAGTGACTCCCTTATGTCCTCCTGTTTTCCCTTCGTGCCATTCCTTGACGATCTGCAATCGTCTCTCCGGGGGTGGTGTTTCGATTTCCCCGGTACAAAGGTAGATCTGACATGGGTAGTCCTGGAATATTTCCTGGATTAGTGATTTGACAATTACCGGCTGTAGGTTGTCAATCCCGTCGCCTTTCGCGGCCAATCTTATCTCGCTGGTTCTTGTAGCTTCCATAGCATTCCTTAACGCATTCAGTCCGTCGACTAGGTCGTTAGGGGTCATCCTATGGTAGTACTGCTCCATGCTGGCTACGGAGAAGACTTTTCGTTTGTTTCGTGTGGTGACTATGACGTGTCCCATACCTTGCATTGCTTCCTTGAGGGTTTCTGGGCTAAGCAATCCCATCCCCTGGAGTTGTTTAGCTACGGGTGTTGTGAGTAGACAATCCGTGGAAATGAAGTGTGCATAATTGCTTTTTCGCAGGGTCAATGTTTCTGGAGTTAACTGTACCTTGCATTTACCATGAATGGCGTTTACATGTTTACCGGATTTATTGGGTTCGGCGGCTGCGCCCTTTCTCTCGTCTTCGTCGGTTGTGTCGTGTCCCGAGAAGTCATCGGAGCTGCTTGGGTATAGGTGCGTGTTAGTCTCCGGTGCCCTGCGTTCCTCAGGCTCAGCTTCCTCTTCTGAAGAGTCTCGGAAACTCGTTGGGGATCCGTATGGGGTTGAGCGCCCCGTTGGCATCAATGAGCGTCGTGGTGTCGGTAAAAAGGAAACCCTATTCCTCCGAGGTCTTTCTATGGGCGTCGAGGGTCTCGGTTCCTGTGTTGAAACATTAGTAACCCTGATACCTTGTTCTACTGGTGGCCTTGGTTCCTCTGCGGTCCGTGGGGTTTGAGGTGATGCGCCATCGAATGACCGAGCAAGTTCTTTGATATGCTCACGTGCCTTATCCAGACTCAAAGCTTCGGTGACCTGGATTAAAGAGGCATTCTCTCGATTAAGTCGTTGCTGTGTGGTCTCTGGGCGTTGGTGATCTGACAGGTTTTTCGTGCTGTTCGGGTCCTGGTCCACGTCCGAGTCCTCTTCTCCAGTAGTCTCGAGGTTGAGTATGCTGAGATTTAGCGTCTCCTCAGGTCTTGGAAACCGTTTTTGCAAGAGGTCCTCAATCACTTGGCTGGTAGTTGGATCCGTTTCCTTCAGCATTTTATGAAACTGTATTCTGTCGGTGGTTAGCTCGCAGGGTTGATTGGCAGTCAAATCGCAGGTTGTAAGGTCGCGAGTGGTTTGAATTGTAGTATCAAATGAGTCGTCAATGGTCCTATCATCGTCCTTTTCAAGAATTACTGAAACAGATTTGTCGCCTTGTTCCGGTGGTTCGGCAGCTGGCGGAATCGTTTGCTCGAAAGTAGAGTCGGCCGTGTCGGTTTCATTCGGGTAGGTCATGGGTGCGATTCTCCTATGTTCACGCAGCCGGCTCGCTATAGTGCTGACATCAGCGGTCTGATCGGGTTTCGTTGTCGGCTTGTACTCCGGATCTTTGGTCTCGTCTTTCATTCGTAAAGGCAGACAGTGGGCCACGGGATTACGAGATAAGGCGTCGGCGTTAGCATTGGCGCTTCCAGCCTTATACACAATCCGGAAATCGTACTCCGCCAATCTGAGTCTCCAGCGAGTCAGTCGGGATGTTGGGTCCTTGACATTGTGCAACCAAACTAGGGCTTGGTGATCGGTGTATAGGGTGAACTGTCGCCCATACAGGTACGGTCTGAAACAGTTTATGGCAAATATTACCGCTAAACATTCCTTCTCTGTAGTAGAATAATTTTCCTCGGCTGGGGATAAAGTCCTTGAGGCATAGTTTATCGGTCTCTCCTCCCCCCTTGCGCCTTGGCTTAGTACGGCGCCTATGGCGTAATCGGATGCGTCGGTCGTCACGACAAATGGACGATTGAAGTCAGGGTACTGCAGTACTGGTTCGGCGCACAAGGCATCTCGAAGTTCCTCGAAACTCTTCTGCTGCTCCTCCCCCCAAGCGAACGTTGCTTTCTTCCGCAGGATATTAGTCATTGGTTTACTTTTCTCAGCGAAATTCGGTATGAATCGACGGTAGTACCCGGCAAGTCCAAGGAATTGCTGGACGTTCTGCCTCGTCTTTGGGACCGGAAATTTCTGGACAGCTTCCAGAGTACGTGGATTGGGTCTTACGCCGTCTCTGCTTAGGATATGACCCAAATACGTCACCTCCTTCCGTAGGAATTCGCACTTGTCCGTTTGCAGCTTCAGTCCGTGTTCTCTCATTCTTTGCAGGAATCTTCTGACTTGATACCCGTGTTGTTGAAGATTTGAGGCAAACGATACTACGTCGTCCAGGTATACGAACAGCTCGATGCTCTGAAGTCCACAGAGAACTAAATCCATTAGTCGCTGGAACGTCGCAGGGGCGTTCTTAAGCCCGAACGGCATGCGTTCGTACTCGTAGTGACCATTGGGTGTGGAAAATGCAGTCTTGCATTGATCTTCCGGGTCCATACCTATTTGGTGAAATCCATTGGCCAGATCGAAGACTGAAAAGTATTGGGCTCCTCCGACTCTATCCAAAATATCGGTGATATTCGGGAGTGGATAGCTGTCACCTACAGTCTTTTCGTTGAGCGTTCGGTAGTCGATCACCATTCTCCAGCGTTTATTCCCTTGTGAATCAGGCTTCTTCGGGACGATCCAGAGAGGTGAATTATACGGTGAAGTTGAGGGCTTTATTATGCCATTCTTCAGCAGTCCTTCTATCTGTTTCTTAATCTCCTCTTGATGTACGACTGGATACCGGTACTGCTTAGTGTGTACAGGTGTCTCATCGGTGGTAACGATCTTGTGAGTTACAGTGTTTGTTTTCCCTAGTTGGTCTCCTGGAAGGTAGAAGCAATCCGCGAATTCTTCCACGATCTTCAGGACGTGTTTCGTCTCCTCTTCGTTGAGATGGTCCAGCCGGAGCGCCTTGACGATTCGGTCCACGCGGTCTTCGTCCTGGTAGTCAGCAAGCTCATCTTCCGAGTCCGTATGAACCACAGCTAGATCATATGGCTCGAGTTCCTGTGGACTAATAACAATTTCTACAGGTTCTTCAGTAGAATTAGTGGCCATTACGTAGCAGACTCCGTCATGGTTGGTCACTGCAGCCTCTCCAATGTAAACCCTGGGTGGCGTTGTGATCCTTGGTAGGTAACCTTCCCGTATCCTCTCATTACGAACTGGGATAGGAATCTGCGTCTTGCTCCTAGCCTCGAGGCGGAAAGTATGTCGGCGGTACTCCCTTTCCACAGCGTCGATCTCTCGCCTGTTGCAGAACGGTATTGGTCGTATCGGTTCCTCGCAAGATACGATGGTCTTATGATGGAAGGATATCTCAGCCTGATGTTCGAGAAAGAACGGCGCTCCCAGCAGTCCGTCTCCGACTATGCTGATACTGTCATAAACATAAAACAGGCTCTTTTTACCTAATGTCGTAATAGTGGTCGTACCCAGTGTGTAGAGCGGCTCTTCCGATACTCCTAAGATCTCGGATTTGCATCTGTCGATGATGGGAGCCTCGTCGCCTAGTGCATCGATGTGCACCAGATTGACTCCAGCGCCGGTGTCTAACGTGAATTGTCCTTCACCTTGCTCCAGCTCTGGGGCTCGGATCTTGATTCTTGGTGTTGGGGCCTGCGCAATATGGCAGTGGGAGCGGGCCTCTCCCGTCCCTCGTCCTTGAATCGCACAGTTTTTGCTACTTCCGTAGGCTCCGCGTCGTGACGTCCGCCCTCGTAGTTTAAAGAATTCGAGTTGGAAACTGATGAATCCCGTACGGTACTTGCTCCTCGTTCAGCTGATCCTAGTTGTTGGATTCGGTCCTGCATTTCTCGCTGTTTATGAGCTAGGGTTTGGCATATCTCTACAATATGGCCCTTGCGTTTACAGTAAATGCAGTATGGATCTTGATCTCTAGAGTACTCACGTCTTTGGGTAGAGTTATCTCGCTCTCTAGATGGAGAACGAGAGTTACCTAGGTTCAACGTTCTCAATCCCGCGTTGAAAACTCTGGTCAGGGTGGTTGGGCTGAAATCCGAACGTCTAAATCGTGATTGACGCTCCGATCCGGAGGGAGTACTACTGTCCTCAGTAGTGACGACGATGTTGTCCCTTCGTCCCTGGTATCGGCTTTCGTGTTCTCTTTTCGACTCCCAAGATGGCCTGCGAGTCTGGTCGAATCTTGACGCACTGCGATTCGGGGAATCTTCTCTGTCGTAATCCCGGTAATTACCCAGCGCGCATCTGCGATTTCGCCGCGCCCGATCTTCTTCTATTACCAGGTCATAGGCATCGTCTAGCGTTTTAGGCGATTTCGGCGCTATGGTGTAGTATATGCGATCGGGTAACCCTCGGATGAAGTTTTCCAATGCAGTTTTTTCCATTTGTGTCACGTTCTCAGCGCTGTCGGCGTAAGCCCCTTTGATTGCTGCACGAGCTTTGTTTACCAACTTGGAGGTGCGTCCGATGTAATTCGACAAACTCTCCCTATCCTGAATCTGCAGGCGACCTAGCTCAGCTAGAAACGAAGCCGGATCCCTGCCAGGGGCGTATCGTTTCTTCAGGTGTTTTATCAAGGCGTCTACGGTGTTAAATGTTTTGCCTTCCACGCTGATTCTGGCAGCACCGGTAAGTCGAGTGATCACCTGCTCCACATATTCGCGTTCTTCCTCTGAGTCAACCAGAGTAAGTCCATCGCTGATTTTCCTCAAAACCTGGCCTAATGGCGGGTTTTCACCATCGAATTCTGGTATTCGATCTACGGCCTTAAACAATGTGTCTCTGCTCCTGAAGCTTTTTGTATACTCGATCAGGGTTGTAAGCAGTTGATCTGTGGTAGCCATGTCTGATACTGGTTCCAGGTTGACAGGTGTGATAAGACGGGATGAAGATAGATATGAGGAAAGGATTTATAGTAAATTTAGGCCGTCGTGTGTATACAGTAATTAAAGAGTCAAAGGTATTTACGTCGTGTAATCGGGTCGGCGTCCGTTGTCACCCGATACTCGTTACGTTCGTCCGTACGAAGTATGCGCGCGTCAGCAGTCTGCTGTAGTTTGCCAGTGTATTACGCTAGAAGTCGATGACTTGTTTGCGCTCTGACTACTGTTATCTTTTAATTCAGAGATCTTTATTCAAAACTTCAGTTCTAAGCGTACCCCACACTTAGCACCAATTCTGTTACGTGCAAGCGAGCATTGGCGAGATTGCCGGCTACTCTTGATCGTAATTTAGAATGCGGAAGTCACCTGAGCGGTAAAGTGACTCCCGTTGTGGGTCTTTGCTTTATTAAACCACTAAAGTGGACCTGAAGGATTGAATGGAAGATGAAAGGATAATAATTCAAACTTGATGATGCCCTTTTGACACGTTCAAAGATATATATATATTCTCGTCACTAATTAGAATAGCAATCGTATCATGAATAGTAATAGTTTAGAATAGTAATAGTAATAGTTTTGTAATAGTAGTGATATTTGTTTGTTGTAATGGTTAAAGTTATGTTCGTAATAGTAATGACAATAATAGTGATATTTGTTCGTAATAACAGTTGTAGTAATAGTGATAGTTACGAAGGTAGGGGGGGGGGATTAAGAAGGGTATGAGCCAGTGGAAATGTGATACCTGACTGCGCGGTTCGTCAGCTTCTACAACCTGTCACCAAGGAGGCCGATGGTTGAAGATTACGTATAGCCACTGAGGGTGTCTTGGCGGTTGCAGATGTGCTCCTATACCAAGCCGGTCTTCTTCCGTCGGATAACCTCCAGCGACAAGGTGTGACGGTCCCGGTTGCACGGTCACTTTCGGCGATAGTTCTGACTGACGTGTAAGGGATACGGGGTCTTTTTATCCCTTACCGATCGGCTTTGGCGGGGGATGGAATTTCCTTGGTCAGCCTCTTGGGCAACCAACCTTTGATTCACCCGCGCAGTTTGGTTCACTCATCCACTAGCTCATGTCTATGACGAAATCGCTGAACCGGCAGCCTAAATTCTTCTGTGTCGCGAGGTGTATTGCGACACCCTCCAGCGCGTTCTTCCGTGTCGCGTGGCGAATTGCGACACCCTCCGGCTCGTTCGTAACAGCGGAATTGGATAAATCATCGACAATCGGCGTAAACTTACGATTTTCGGGAGGATATCTTCACCCTGACTTGAGATCGCTAGGTAGATTGACGAGATTCTCCTGTATTTGGCGAGAAAAAAATAAAAACTAACTTTTTCGTATTTGAAATCGAAGGATGCTGGCCACTATTATCTCCATTATCGTTGGTCCAGATCGTTAATACTAAATTTGTCGATATACTTCGTATTCGTGGGATCGAGAGCTATTCAAAACCCTCCCTAAATATTGATTTCCTATAACTTTAGGTTTTCATTCGTTTTTCGATGAAATCGCCGGAATTGGATAAATCATAGACAATCGGCGTAAACTTACGATTTTCGGGAGGAAATCTTCACCCTGAATGGAGATCGCTAGGTAGATTGACGAGATTCTCCTGTATTTGGCGAGAAAAAAATAAAAACTAACTTTTTCGTATTTGAAATCGAAGGATGCTGGCCACTATTATCTCCATTATCGTTGGTCCAGATCGTTAATACTAAATTTGTCGATATACTTCGTATTCGTGGGATCGAGAGCTATTCAAAACCCTCCCTAAATATTGATTTCCTATAACTTTAGGTTTTCATTCGTTTTTCGATGAAATCGGCGGAATTGGATAAATCATCGACAATCGGCGTAAACTTACGATTTTCGGGAGGATATCTTCACCCTGACTTGAGATCGCTAGGTAGATTGACGAGATTCTCCTGTATTTGGCGAGAAAAAAATAAAAACTAACTTTTTCGTATTTGAAATCGAGGGATGCTGGCCACTATTATCTCCATTATCGGTGGTCCGGATCGTTAATACTAAATTTGTCGATATACTTCGTATTCGTGGGATCGAGAGCTATTCAAAACCCTCCCTAAATATTGATTCCCTATAACTTTAGGTTTTCATTCGTTTTTCGATGAAATCGGCGGAATTGGATAAATCATCGACAATCGGCGTAAACTTACGATTTTCGGGAGGATATCTTCACCCTGACTTGAGATCGCTAGGTAGATTGACGAGATTCTCCTGTATTTGGCGAGAAAAAAATAAAAACTAACTTTTTCGTATTTGAAATCGAGGGATGCTGGCCACTATTATCCCCATTATCGTTGGTCCGGATCGTTAATACTAAATTTGTCGATATACTTCGTATTCGTGGGATCGAGAGCTATTCAAAACCCTCCCTAAATATTGATTTCCTATAACTTTAGGTTTTCATTCGTTTTTCGATGAAATCGCCGGAATTGGATAAATCATAGACAATCGGCGTAAACTTACGATTTTCGGGAGGAAATCTTCACCCTGAATGGAGATCGCTAGGTAGATTGACGAGATTCTCCTGTATTTGGCGAGAAAAAAATAAAAACTAACTTTTTCGTATTTGAAATCGAAGGATGCTGGCCACTATTATCTCCATTATCGTTGGTCCAGATCGTTAATACTAAATTTGTCGATATACTTCGTATTCGTGGGATCGAGAGCTATTCAAAACCCTCCCTAAATATTGATTTCCTATAACTTTAGGTTTTCATTCGTTTTTCGATGAAATCGGCGGAATTGGATAAATCATCGACAATCGGCGTAAACTTACGATTTTCGGGAGGATATCTTCACCCTGACTTGAGATCGCTAGGTAGATTGACGAGATTCTCCTGTATTTGGCGAGAAAAAAATAAAAACTAACTTTTTCGTATTTGAAATCGAGGGATGCTGGCCACTATTATCTCCATTATCGTTGGTCCAAATCGTTAATACTAAATTTGTCGATATACTTCGTATTCGTGGGATCGAGAGCTATTCAAAACCCTCCCTAAATATTGATTTCCTATAACTTTAGGTTTTCATTCGTTTTTCGATGAAATCGGCGGAATTGGATAAATCATCGACAATCGGCGTAAACTTACGATTTTCGGGAGGATATCTTCACCCTGACTTGAGATCGCTAGGTAGATTGACGAGATTCTCCTGTATTTGGCGAGAAAAAAATAAAAACTAACTTTTTCGTATTTGAAATCGAGGGATGCTGGCCACTATTATCTCCATTATCGGTGGTCCGGATCGTTAATACTAAATTTGTCGATATACTTCGTATTCGTGGGATCGAGAGCTATTCAAAACCCTCCCGAAATATTGATTTCCTATAACTTTAGGTTTTCATTCGTTTTTCGATGAAATCGCCGGAATTGGATAAATCATAGACAATCGGCGTAAACTTACGATTTTCGGGAGGAAATCTTCACCCTGAATGGAGATCGCTAGGTAGATTGACGAGATTCTCCTGTATTTGGCGAGAAAAAAATAAAAACTAAGTTTTTCGTATTTGAAATCGAGGGATGCTGGCCACTATTATCTCCATTATCGGTGGTCCGGATCGTTAATACTAAATTTGTCGATATACTTCGTATTCGTGGGATCGAGAGCTATTCAAAACCCTCCCTAAATATTGATTTCCTATAACTTTAGGTTTTCATTCGTTTTTCGATGAAATCGGCGGAATTGGATAAATCATCGACAATCGGCGTAAACTTACGATTTTCGGGAGGATATCTTCACCCTGACTTGAGATCGCTAGGTAGATTGACGAGATTCTCCTGTATTTGGCGAGAAAAAAATAAAAACTAACTTTTTCGTATTTGAAATCGAGGGATGCTGGCCACTATTATCTCCATTATCGTTGGTCCAAATCGTTAATACTAAATTTGTCGATATACTTCGTATTCGTGGGATCGAGAGCTATTCAAAACCCTCCCTAAATATTGATTTCCTATAACTTTAGGTTTTCATTCGTTTTTCGATGAAATCGGCGGAATTGGATAAATCATCGACAATCGGCGTAAACTTACGATTTTCGGGAGGATATCTTCACCCTGACTTGAGATCGCTAGGTAGATTGACGAGATTCTCCTGTATTTGGCGAGAAAAAAATAAAAACTAACTTTTTCGTATTTGAAATCGAGGGATGCTGGCCACTATTATCTCCATTATCGGTGGTCCGGATCGTTAATACTAAATTTGTCGATATACTTCGTATTCGTGGGATCGAGAGCTATTCAAAACCCTCCCGAAATATTGATTTCCTATAACTTTAGGTTTTCATTCGTTTTTCGATGAAATCGCCGGAATTGGATAAATCATAGACAATCGGCGTAAACTTACGATTTTCGGGAGGAAATCTTCACCCTGAATGGAGATCGCTAGGTAGATTGACGAGATTCTCCTGTATTTGGCGAGAAAAAAATAAAAACTAACTTTTTCGTATTTGAAATCGAGGGATGCCGGCCACTATTATCTCCATTATCGTTGGTCCAGATCGTTATTTCCAAATTTGTCGATGTACTTTGTATTCGTGGGATCGAGAGCTATTCAAAACCCTCCCTAAATATTGATTTCCTATCACTTTAGCTTTTCATTCGTTTTTCGATGAAATCGCCGGAATTGGATAAATCATCGACAATCGGCGTAAACTGAAGATTTTCGAGACGAAATCTTCACTACGACACGGGATCACTCGGTAGATAATTGAGATTCTCCTCTTTTCGGCGAGAAAAATAAAAAAAACTAACTTTTTCATATTATATCATCGCGTACAGAGGACTCAATTCGGCACATATAAGTACTAAGCCGAAAATTCCTGTGGAGACACTCTAAAGGCCTCAAAACGTGCTTCAAAGATCAGAAGACTTGAAACACAGAACCGCAAGCGCAAGCGATGGTGTTCTTCGTTTTAAAGTTGAACAAATCTACCTTGTAAACTTTCAGGAATATATCCTTCCCGAAAACTATGAATCGGTGATCGAGCTAATGATTCAATAATTCATGTCACACATTCCTCATATATGGAGCAGATAAGAGCAACTAAGGAGCAATCGTTCATGGTGTATAAAAAAATGAAAAATAATAAAGTTACCGGCCAACTTTACATAGATATAGGAACATTAGGAAATTAGATTCGATGCATTATTAGCTTCTCAAAAATGGTAATAAATCCACTTCTCTGGGGAATTCACCGAGGCGTTACCCTGCGAACGAGATTTGTCCAGTTCGTACGAAATGGTTAGACGAACGCGGTACTCCCCAATGGGAAATCAATGAACCTCATGCTCCAAATTCCAGAAAGTCTTCAGCGATGGCGCCACAGTCTTTCCTACAACAAAATACGCTACATATAGCTAGCTACTAGGTATACCATATATCATCTCGTATGCATACATATTTACAATATGATACATAAGCCGTCGCGTAGCGTGGCGTCGGATACAATTATACCTGCAATTTCGGGATAAAAATGAAAAATGAATTTCAAGTCCGCGCGTGCGATTTCGATTAGATCATTTGAACGATTTTTATAATTCCATTTCCAATTGCAAAAAAAAAAAAAAAAAAAAACCAACAAGATCCCCGCTTTTTCATTCATCATCTGAATAGCTTACGAACAGCGTCTTCATAGCTGTTACCCATATCCCAAGTAGCGAAAAAAGTTCGCAGCTTCTCGCTGTGTAATTCGGCAGTAGATAAGTCGAAAACCACGCGGATGCATTGATTTCTGGTTATCTATAGGTATAAGCATGTAATGCTACACCCCCGCATTTCTAGCTGGCTCGAGAAACTCTGAGGTCTAGTGAAAAAAAAAAAAAAAAAAATAAAAAAAATTGAGTAACAGGAAACTGTAGAAGTCGGATCACGCGCGATATAAGTCTCTTAATGCATTATATCTATATGTAAATACACACATGTATATATTCGCTGTCCCAAACTCTATATCCTCGACCATTTTCGCCAGGGCTTATATATATACATATATACCTATACATATACATGTAATCTAACCACCCCTAAACCCACCCCGTGTCTCTAGTTCACATCGTGTTTCGGTCGAAGCGTTTACGCCTCTGTTTCACATCGATGAACCGTATCCAAAGATAAAGGTGGTCTTTATTTTCTCGTAATCACCATAAATCGAGAATCAAAAATCGAGAAATTACAGACCTGGGATGATCCTATACATTTTTTGCATAAAAATGCTGACTTTGTATATAGTTTACACATGAAATTTGAAGGATTCATTTATACAGGGCGTATCACAACTAATACCGATTTTTTAATCAATGGGTAAGATTCGTTGGTCAATTCCAAACAGAAAGTCTTTATGCCGAAACATCGAGAGTCTTATGGTTTTTGAGTTATACAAGATTTTGTCCGACAGTGAGGCTCAACTTTGTTGATCTAATAGCGCGCTGGGCGCACCAGGCATAGAGGTAGGGACGCTCGAGCCGGCACTGTACCGCGCTCTCTAATTGGTCGGAAGAAAACATTGTATAATTCAGAAACTGTGAGACTCTCGGAGTTTTGCTAAAGTAACTTTAGTCTCAGAATTTGATAACGAATCGATGGAAGCTAACCTACCTGACACTTACTAATGAGCAATATTCGCTCCGCCTGAATTGTGCTAGTTTTCGAGTGAATCTGAAACGTGCTATTTTTCATTCTCAATCTGAAACATGCTCTTTTCCACCCGGAATCTGAAATGTGCTCTTTTTCACCCGGAATTTGAAATGTGCTGTTATTCGTATCCGGCGTCGTTATGGTATAGTACCTATATCGCAATTCCTTAGTGCAGATTAGGTACACTTTTCGAGACTCTCACACAGGCGTGTGTAGATTTTTTTTTGGAAAACCTGTACGATAGATCGTTTCCATTGTCATTATGGTATAGAAAAATCGTTTTCACGTATATATATATACCGTAAATGAAGTATATAACGTATAGGTGCATAGTACATACTATATCCTATGTACTAGTATATATATATATATACAGTCTCAGAATTTGGTTGATATAAAAGAGGGGGTGAATAGAGGTTCGCGAAGCATGATGGAAAGAGGAAAGAGGAAAGAGTAAAGTGAGAGAAAGAAGGGAGTAGAGTGAGTAGATGCGAGAGGAGAGGCTAGACATGCGCCGAAGAGTCGTATTGATCTCTCAGGCTAGTGCGAGGGAGGTAGAGTTTCGGGTAACGATTCTCCCTCTTGCGGCGTTATAGCGGCGTGGCATGTTGCGGCGAGGTGCGAGGCGAGGCAAAGCGAGGCGACTGCTCCCTGTTCCCTGTTCCCTGTTTCCCTCCCACATCCATCCCTTCATGGTCTGCATGGACTCTCGCGCGGTACCACACATACATACACACTACCCTGCGTGTATGTAGCTACCCCATCAAGGTGGTAGACGAAAGGGAGAGATCGGGGAGTTTCGATTTCGTAGGAGTATGAAGAGGGAGATTTCGGAGAGAGACGGATATAGGAGAGAAAGAAAGAGAGGGAAGAGGGAAGAGGGAGAGAATAGGGTAGTGAGGAAGGGATGCCGGGAGAGTAGCCGGCGTCAGGCCACATCGCAGTTCGGGTTGGTTGGTTAGTTGGCTGGTTAAAATCGTGAACCAGTCAAGTCAGTCAGTCAGTCAGTCCAGCGTTGGTCGCCGACCAGGGCGCCAGTCCCCTGCACCTCACCTGCGAGGTTAGAGATTAATAAAAATAAATAAATAAATAAACAAACAAATAAATCATCAATAATAATAATAATAACAACAAAAAGAAGAAAATTAAAAAAAAATTAAAAAAAAAAAAAAAAAAAAAAAATAATAATAATAATAATAAAAGTAAAAACTCAAAAAATATGGGGACGAAAAAACAAGAACCGTTGTAATAATAATAATAATAATAACAATAATAATAATAATTATTATAATAATAATAAAATAATTAAAATGTAAAGAAAATAAAAAAAATATTAATCAAGAGTTTAATATAATACTATATAATTATATATGATAATTTCTCGATCGGACGGCAGTGTGTTTGATTTTTTGAATCATATATAAGAAAAAAAAAAAAAAAAAATTGTAAGAAAAAAAAAAAAATCAGACGAACGGAAGAAGAAGAAACAACAGAAGAAGGAGAAGAAGAAGAAGAAGAAGAAGAAGAAAGAACAAAGAGTAAAAGGAGTTTTAATATAAAGAACGTAATGCAGTATATATAATTATTGTGTGGAAGGAAAAGAGATAATAAATTTTGATTTCCTTTCCTTCTTCTTCTTCTTCTTCTTTTTTTTTTCTCTCAATCTCTTTTATTTTTGTTTTTATTTATTCTTTTTTCTCTTTCTCTCTGACGTTTGTTCGTTCGTTCGTTCGTTCGTTCCTTTTTTTCTTCCTCCCCTTTCAAATTCTCTCTCTCTTTCTCTCTCTTTCTCCTACAATCTTTCTTTATCTTTATCTTTCTTTCTCTCTCTTCCTCTTCCTCTTCCTCTTCCTTTTCCTTTCGTTTACCTTCCATATCTTCGTTTTGAAAAATTAAACCCCTCCCACCTCTCACCTCTCTTCCCAACCCCTTCCCGCAATATCCTAGACAGTCACACACCGAAGAGGAGGAAGAGAAGAGGAGTTACGCTTGTGTGTGATAAAAAAAAAGATAATAAAAATAAAAGAAATTAGAGGGAACCGCGATTTGAGAAAAAACGCGGGGAAGAATAGAAGAATAAAGATATAAGAAAGAAAGAAAAAGAAGAAGAAGAAGAAGAAGAAGAAGAAAGGAAAAAAAAATTGATTTCTCTTTTTCACAGATATTAAAGATTTGAGACAACCAAAAACAACAAAAATATTGAAACGGTATATATATATAAAATATATTATATATATATATATATATATATATATATATATATAGTGGAAGAAGAAAAAGCGAGTTAGAGGAAAGAAGAAGAAGAAGAAAGAAATTAAATAAATTAAAAAAATAAATAAAATAGTTCAAAAGTGAAATGCGGTTACGTAATTACGATAATGTCGACGATTGTTTGTACCCCTTACAACTGTTACTACTATTACTACAATACGGGAATTGATAATAATTATCGAAGTAAAAAAGAAGAAGAAGAAGAAGAAGAGGAAGAAGAAGAAGAAGAAGAAGAAGAAAAAGAAGAAGACGAAGAAGAAGAAGAAGTGGAAGAAGAAAAAGAAGTGGAAGTGGAGGTGGAAGTGGAAGTGGAAGTGGTAGTGGTAGAGGAAGTGGTGGTGGAGTCGTCGTCGTCGTTTGAGGAGGGCGCGAGTGCAGATTCTGTGCTCTCAGATCCTAGTAGAGTCTGAGGGCGAGGGTCCATAGGGCGGCAAGAAGAAGAAGTTTATTTTACCGTGTAATTTTTACATTTTTTCACTATTACATATATATTATCAAAAAAAAAAAACAAAAAAAAAAAAAAACAAAAAAAAAACCATCGCGTTTATATTCAAAAACTATATATACACAGTTAGTATATATACATATATATATATACTAGTGTATAGATGCTCCAGGTTTATATATATATATATATATATATATAAATTTGGTCTGGATACACGGAGAAAAATTTATAGTAAATTTTCTCATACTCATATAGTAGTTGTGTCATATACTTCAAATATGACGATCGTTCCGATACATTATACTCAATGTTCCATGAATGTGTGAAAGACATTCCTATATTCATGGTGATATTAGTTATAAAGTATAGGAACAATCGTCATATTTAAAGTATATGACACAACTACTATATGAGTATGAGAAAATTTACTATAAATTTTTCTCCGTGTACCTGCAAACGATTTAAAAAAAGAAAAAGACAAAAAAAAAAAAAGGCTGCGTTGTTAATAATAATATTAATAATAATATTAATAATAATAATAACAATAATAACAATAATAATAATAATAATAATAACAAAAACATTATTATATATTATATTCTGAACTTCTTCTTATATATACATATACATACCGATCGTTATATATATATATATATATAAATCGTCGGTATATATATATTCCTTCGTTCTCGATTTATATTATAATATATTTAATCCTGTATATATATATATATATATATATATATATATAGTGATTAAATATTCGATTATTATATTATTATATTAATATACTATATATTGATCATTATTATTATCATAATCATCATAATCGGTTTGACAAAGAATATATTATTTAATTGAAAAAAAAAAAAAAGAAGAAAAATTCAATTTTCAATTTCTTTTTTTTTTGTTTTTTTTTCTAATATCTTTATAATAATATATAGAAACGGTTTTATATATATATTAAAAAAAAAAAAAAATAATAATAATAATTTATCTTCACCATCATCGTCATCATCGTCGTCGTCTACTTCTTCTTCTTCTCCTTTTTCTTCTTCTTCGAAATTATTATTATTGTTATTGTTATTATTATTATTATTATTATTACTCCCCCCCCCCCCCCCACGAACTAATTATATTCGTAATCGCGTTTTTTTTTTTCTTTTCTTTCTTTTTTAGTAAAATTTTCAAAATAATATTCACATATATTTATATATATATATAAATATATATAATTATATATTATTATATTACTATATAGTATACGCGCCTATATGTACCGCATCTTATATAGTATATAAATATATAATATATAACTATATAATATAAATTGATAACGGGGCGTCTCGCGCGCGTTATGAAACGAATATATAATGTAAATTGATAAACGCGAACGAACGAACTAATGAATGAATGAATGAATGAATGAATAAATGAATGAATGAATGAATGAATATTGAGAAAAAAAAAAAAAAAAGAAATTCCCGTTTCCACTTTATATACTTCTAATATATATATAGTACATATTATTATATCTATATCTATATATATATCTAAATATATTATATAATATATTTTTTACCCCAGCTGACACGAAACCCTATATCATATCCGTGTTATTATTATTATAACAATAATAACAATAATAATAATAATTATATTAATAACAACAACAACAACAACAACAACAACAATAATAATAATAATAATAATAATAACGATAATATATGTTACTGCAGATATAATATAGTGTGATGGAAAAGAAAATTTGATAATAATATATAATTATATATTATATATATATAAATATCGTGCGATCATAAATGATAATTTGATCGAAGTTTTTAAAACAACCACTTAATAACGCATACACGACGAATAATAATAATAATAACAATAATAATAATAATAATAATAATAATAATAATATTAAGATTTATAAACGGGTTGTATAAAAATTAAAAAAAAAAAAAAATTAAAATAAATAAAACGAAGCAAGATGAGAAGATGCTGGTTCCTCATGGCTGCCGTCGCCCTGGCTGCAACGGGTGAGTTGAAAAATTTAGAATATAGATAAAAAAGATAAAAAAAAAAAAAGCACATGTGTGATAATAGAAAAAAAAAAAAAAGAAACAAAAATAAAAAGAGAGAAAAAAAAAAGATGTGATTATTTTGCAAATTCATCCAAGCCTTTATCGATTATTATATATATATATGTAACGTGATATTATATATATATATATATATATATTATATATATAAATTTTTTTTTTTTATATATATACTTACGTATAAATTATATTTGTATTTTTTTTTTTTTTTTTAATTTTATTTTATTGTATAATATATGTAAAATGAAATTCTAAAATTATTCTGTTTCTTCAAAACGCACATTGTAAGTATATATATATACTATATATATATATATGTATATGTATATAAAATCATCATCATCATCATCATTATCGTCATCATTGTCGTCGTCGCATTATTATTTCGCCTTTCATATTTATTATCTACATATACAGGGTGAGTTTTATCTGGTATCGTGCATGAGGGAGGGACTTATCATCGTAAACGTTTAGCCCCTTTTTATTCATACTTAATTATCGTCGTATCGAGAAAGCCGTAAAAACTGATAATTTTAACAAGTATGAATAGAAAGGGGGCGGAGCCTTTGCGATTATAAGCCCCTCCCTCATGCGATACCAGAGAAAACTCACCCTGTATATATGAGGCATTCCAGCTCAACTCAACCGACCATCGACACTCGTGTCTTCGTTTTACTTTCCAAAAAACATGTGTCAAAGTTCGAGCACACTGTTTCCGTGAGTTAGAGGTCTTGCATTCAATTTTTGACAGTCATACATTTTTCAATAAATTTAAACGGCGGATGATTCAATTTTTTTCATCGAATGTGAATACAGAATCCTTGGAGAAAATTGTTAGACACACAAAACAACCGTTATCCTGCCAATTTTAACTGATATTAATTGCAAAAAATTTTCGAATCATGCTCCGACCAAATTTTGGTCGATAAAAGTGACGAAAATCTCGAGTTTCTCAATTAATATCGATTTGTACGAATTTTTAACACAAAATACTGCATCTAAAAACAAAATTTTTGAATTTCTTTTTCAACCAAGTAGCGGTCGAAGCGAAAGTCCAGACGTTATGAATTTCGGTTCAAAAATTTTCAGTCATGATACAGAATTTTCGAGAATTTGGTTCCAGAATTTTGCGATCACGGTGATCGAGGTGTTTGAATATTTGAACATTTGAAAATTCATGACGTGCTCAAATTTATTTTAAAAAATCTGAAAAAAAATTCTAATTGCTATTTAGAGTTAGAAGAATGATACGAAAAAATTGTGGACCAGATCTGAGAGGTAGATTTGGCATGGAATGCCACATATAAATATAATAAATATACAGCTATACAGCAGCACTTTTATATAATTTTTAGCATAATTATTTCGTCAATTTATTATCGTTCTCATCATTATATCTATTATCATTGTGAAAAAAATTAAAAAAAAAAAAAATTAAAGAAAATAAAGGACAAAAAATTTCAATTTTTTTGTTTCCCTGTATTTGTGTTTCTAACAATTAAGGCCCATCCCTAGTCGCCCACCTACTTTTGGTCGAAATGTGTCAAATTTTGATTATTATCCGAGCCCAGGCGTAAAAAATGCAAAAAAAGCCAACTTAGCGCAAATTCTATTTCAATTCCGAACACATGGGTCCAAAAAAAATTTCGTTTTCGAGTCTACAGATGATTTTTACTTTGTTCGCCGAGGAAATCGAATTCGAATAATTTTTTAACAATGTAAAAATCATCTGTAGACTCTATTTTCGCACAAAACGAAATTTTTTTTTTGACCCATGTGTTCGGAATTGAAATAGAATTTGTGCTAAGTTGGTCTTTTTTGCGTTTTTGACGCCTAGGCTCGGATAATAATCGAAATGTGACACATTTCGACCAAAAGGAGGTGCAGGGCGACTAGGAATTTAGGCCTTAAACGCTGTTGTATATTATATATAAATACTAGAGTGGTCCTTATTTTGGTCATTTTCGAATTGAGATTTTTTCGCCCCCCAAAGGGTTCCAAATAATTAAAAAAAAAAACATCCTCCAAATTTGAACTTTTCGTCTCAATTTTAACACGTGCCGCAAAGCCTCTGAAGTTTTGCGTTTGATTAACACGGCGTTTTCACTGACCTTTATTCAGAATTTTGGCGCACCGTCAATAAGTGCGAAAAAAAAATCTAATTCTTGCAGGAATCTTTCAAGAAAACCCAATATTATTTTATCAGATTGAGAGAAATTCCAAATTCAAAATGGCGGATCCAAAATAGCGGCTGGATTTAAATATTTCTTATGTTTTACAGCCGCTATTTCGGATCCACCATTTTGAATTTAGAATTTCTGTAAATCTGATAAAATAATATCAGGTTTTCTTGAAAGATTCCTACAAGAATTAGATTTTTTTCGCACTTATTGACGGTGCGCCAAAATTCTGAATAAAGGTCAGTGAAAACGCCATGTTAATCAAATGCAAAACATCAGAGACTTTGCGGCACGTGTTAAAATTGAGATAAAAAGTTCAAATTTGGAGGATGTTTTTTTTTTTAAATTATTTGGAACCCTTCTAGGGGGGCGAAGAAATCTCAATTCGAAAATGACCAGAATAAGGACCACTCTAATAAATACGTTATTTATTTATTTATTTATTTATTTATTTATTTTTGCAGCCGCACCGTTGATCACAATCATAATATACATATTATACCTACATATTATATATTTTCATATTAATTATTATAATACTATAATCATCATGCCTTTCATCGAGCCTTTTTTTTTTTTTTTTTTTTTTTCTTTTTTTTTCTTCTTCATCATATTATAATGTATGTATATATACATAATATATAATAAGACACGTTGTGCCCACCAATTAATTAAAATACATGATTTAAAAATATAATGATAAATACCGAAAATCGACGTGTAAAAAAAAAAAAAATATATGCAGCAAAAGAGGAAAAACAAAAATACAAAAAAAAAAAACCAAACATATACAAGACAAACAAAAATTAGGAATCGTTTATATTATATATATATATATATATATTAGGTTCAATTATTAATATCAATATATACCACATACCTATATATATATATATATATATATATATACTACCTATAATTATTATCAATCAATGAAATTATATATTATATTTACAGTATATATTATACGCTCGACACAATCACTACATTACTTTGTTACATATATATACCTATATACCTATATATATATATATATATATTAATAATTAATTAATTAATTAATATTGTCATTTCATTATTATTATTATTATTATTATTAGAAATTTATATTATATATATTATATACTATATATATATATAAAAAGGACCAAAGAAACTAAAAAAAAAAAAAAAAAAATAATAACACACACTTCTTACTCTATACAATACGATATTTATCACATAGTTATTTATTTATTTATTTCTAATTGTTATTATTATTATTATTATTATTATTATTATTATTATTATTGTTATTATACTATTCACTTCCTTTTTACACACTATTTATATTAAACATATACCTATATATACACTATAATATATAGGTGTATGTATATTTTTATTAAATTTGTTTGATTTTTCCATTTTTTTTTTTTTTTTTTTTTTTTTAAACACAGATAATTATACATATATATATATATATAATATATATATTAAGGTGTTTCATTTTTAGGCAATATTTTTTTTTTCGATGGCATACCAGAGAATCTTATACTTTATAAAAAATAAAAAATTTTGCCGCCTGGTAAAAGGTTTTAGGTCTAATAGTGGCTTAGCTCATTCAAAAATTCGATTTCCCACCTAAATAACACAGGAAAATTTTTTTTTTATTGTTTAATTGAATTTTTCGTGGTTAAAAATTTTTTTTTCGAAAAAACCTTCGTATAGTATTTGAAGGAAATTAAATTCTCTACAAAAATGTCTCTGTGGTCGAAGACCGTACAACCAGTAATTTCGGAGTTATAGCGCCTCAAACATGAACAATTTTCGCTATAACTCCGAAACTACTGGTTGTACGGTCTTCGACCACAGATACATTTTTGTAGAGAATTTAATTTCCTTCAAAAGCTATATGAAGGTTTTTTCGAAAAAAAAAATTTTAACAACAAAAAATTCAATTAAACAAAAAAAAAAAAAAAAATTTCCTGTGTTATTTAGGTGGGAAATCGAATTTTTGAATGAGCTAAGCCACTATTAGACCTAAAACCTTTTACCAGGCGGCAAAATTTTTTATTTTTTATAAAGTATAAGATTCTCTGGTATGTCATCGAAAAAAAAAAAATATTGCCTAAAAATGAAACACCCTAATATATATATACTATATAATACCTGTAGATAATAATAATAATAATAATAATAATAATAATATTCAAGCGATATAGTATATATAGGCTATATAATACAAATTCAACACAGCCGTTAGAATAAACGATTCGAAAGTATAACAAATAAAACGAAAAAAAAAAAAAAAAAAGAGCACATAGGTGATAATCTTAAAACTGTATGTATATGTATGTATTATGTATTATAATCATCTCTAAGAAATTCAATTTTTATACTATTTCGATATATAATTTCACAAGCGAATGATTTGAGGTTTTTTTTTTTTTTTTATAATATGTGTAAGTATTTAAATTACAACCATATAAAAAAAAAAAAAACTAGAATCGCATGCAGATGAGAAGAGTTGATTAAAGTATACAGGCAGAAAGAGAGAGAGAGAGAGAGAGAGAAAAAGAAAAAAAAAATTTTGAATTAAAAAAACAAAAAAAAGTGCAATTTTTATTCGCGGACTAACCGCGCTGAAATCAATTTTCATATCACGTGCCGTTAAAGAAAGATAGAGTGAGATGGAGAGAGAGAGAGAGAGAGAGAATTGCGGGAAGAAAAGCGTCGCGGTGCCACGCGTTGTTCATTTGTTTTCTCGACTAAAGTATATATATATATATGTATATATATACATGCGAAAAAGGGTTCTCGTCGAATTCACGTCGTTTCAAGAAAACCGCCGCATATACCTAATATACAAGCGGCTAGCTTTCTTTGGAAACCTTTATCCCCAACTCTTACTCTCCCTCGTACCCTCCACACAATCCCATCGCGCCCTATTACTTCCAACCTTTTTGTTTCTTAGTATTCAACCCGCGCGGGTGAGGGCAGATGTCGACGTTCTATATATAACGATATAGGTATTCGCGCCTCGCGATATTACGCGATTATTAGATTATATATTGTACGTACATATATATACATCAGAGTGCTTCACTTCAAGCTTAGCATATCTTAAGAATATACCTTGTCAAATTCTAAGACTAAATTTACTTTACCAAAAATTCGTGGGACCAACGGTTACCGAGCTACGCAATATCTTATAGTCCTCAAATCGCAAGGACGCATACAGTGCCGCGCATGCGCGAGTGCGAGTTGCGCAGTCTCTCGCGCGTCTGCAGCACGTGACTTATATACACGCTCCGCGATTAGAACTAAGATCTTACGTATCTCGTAAACTATATGTCCCACAAATTTTTGACCAAGTATACTTAGTCTTAGAATTTTGCGAGCAATCATATGCCACCCTCAAATCATTACATATTCATAATTGTAAGTCTTCTACGACAAAATTTCTAGGTATAAATAATAAAACTCTTCTTCTCAACGGCTGTGTTGCTTTACTCTATTCTCTATTCGCGAATTTATAACGTGGAACGTGTACGATTTTTTCTTTTAATTTCTATATATTATATATATATATATATAGTCTTACATGATATAATAGATACACATACACACACATACACCACACTCACGTGTTAGGGATTTTATTATCATTATTATTATTATTGTTGAATCGATCTTTCGCGAAAGACAAAAAAAAAAACAAAAAAAAAAAAACCAAAACAGAAAACAAAAAAAAAAAAAAAAAAAAACCAAAGAATAGAATGAAATCGGGAAGACTGCGAAATATTGCATAGATAATTGCATAATCGATGTGACTGTAATAATAATTGGTCAGGGCTGGTAAGTGGCGGTTATCACGAGAAGCAGCTGCTAAACGACCTCCTGGACTCTTACAACGTGCTGGAGCGGCCTGTCGGCAACGAGTCCGAGCCACTTCAGTTGAGCTTCGGTCTTACCCTTATGCAAATTATCGACGTTGTAAGTTTCACATTGCCTATAACAAAGTAACAAACTTCATTATAATATATTCAATTATATATATATATATTATATACCTTTATAATTATTCAATTATTATTATTATTATTATTATTATTATTATTATTATTATTACATCACCGATCCACAACCCGTTCGATCTAGTTTTGATTTTATTTCATTTTTAATTTTTCTTTCTTTCTTCCTATCTTCTTTTCATTCCTGCGATTCTATATATGAAGGATTCTTTCTCAAGTGGGCCACCCATTTTCGTCGTGGTCTTGAATTAATTTGATTATTTCCTCCAATGATTACCCTACTTTTTAGGAGTTTTGCTGAATTTTTGCAGATTTTTAGCACTGAGATATACGAAATATCTGGATAATCTGTTTATTTTACGTATTTATAAATTACTGATAATGAAAGGAAAATCAAAATACATGAAAGTTATGTTTTTTCATCAGCTTTCCAGTAAAAATATTTTCAATTTTAATAGAATGACAGTTAGGGCTAAAAATGCCAAAAAAACCCAGAAAAAATGCGAAAAAAGGTGGTTTCAAGTTTTCGGGCCGCTTTGATTTTGATGAAAAAATTCGAGAAAGAGTCTCTCATTGCTCAGAGTTTACTCTGTGAATTTTATTATGGGACCGCCACTCCTTCCTAAGAAGAAAACATCCGAAGATAGCCCAATGATTGTTTTTGTTCGTATGACAACTTGGAACGCTTTAGGAAGGATGGCGGTCCCATAATAAGATTTACACAGTAAACTCTGAGCAATGAGAGAGTCTTTCTCGAATTTTTTCATCAAAATCAAAGCGGCCCGAAAACTTGAAACCACCTTTTTTCGCATTTTTTCTGGGTTTTTTTTGGCATTTTTAGCCCTAACTGTCATTCTATTAAAATTGAAAATATTTTTACTGGAAAGCTGATGAAAAAACATAACTTTCATGTATTTTGATTTTTCTTTCATTATCAGTAATTCATAAATACGTAAAATAAATAGATTATCCAGATATTTCATATATCTACGCTCCTGCCAGTGCTAAAAATCTGCAAAAATTCAGCAAAACTCCTGAAAAGGAGGGTAATCATTGGAGGAAGTAACGAAATTAATTTGAGACCACGACGAAAATGGGTGGCACACTTGAGAAAGAATCCTTCATATACTAATATATTTCAATATTTTGTGAAAATGAAATAATTAAAGCTTATAATTAGTACTTCGAGTCAGAAAATTAGAAAAAAAAAAAAAAAAAAAAAAAAAAATAATAATGATCAAAATAACGAAACAAGTCAAAATTTTTTGGGTAAGAACGCTATTTTTTTTTTTTTTTTTCAATTCATTTATTTATATTTTTGTTCGTATTGAAATTTTCTTATTATCCTATATAATTATATAATAATTATAGTTGAATATAGATTTTGAAATCCTTCGCACCATACATATACGTACATTATTAAATTTATCTTACCTCAGTATATAATATATTAGTTATTAATTATTATATATATCTATATACCCAAACTCTATATACTATATATAATTATATATATATATATACATATATACAGATATTATCATAATATATATATATAGCATATACCATCTTATACATATATATATATTAGGTTGGTCTAAAAAAAAAAAAACATTTTTTTTTTTTTTTTTTTCAGTCTGATCATCTCAAAAGTTTCTTTCAGGTATAGAACAAATTTCCCTAAAAGTGTAGCTCGATATCTCAACTCTACGAGACGCTGAACGATTTTCCGTTTTCCCAGAATTTTTTTTTTTTTTTTGTTTTTTTTTTTCACGTAAAAATCGAAAAAAAAAAAAAAAAAATTTATTCCAATTTCGGTGCACATATTTTTGTAGGAAATTTAATTCTCTACAAAAAAAAAAAGCTCTGATTTATTTTTCTCGTAAATTTATCATATGTTGAACGCTCGCAATCTATTATGAAATTTAACAATAAGTATGATTTTAATACTTTTTTTTTTTTTTTTTTTTTTTTTTTTTGTAGAGAATTAAATTTCCTAGCACAATAGAATATGTGCAGCAAAATTGAAATAATTTTTTTTTTTTCCCAGTTTTATGCAGAAAAAAACGAAAAAATAAAATTTTTCATCGTGTTATTATATATAATTATATATGGGAAAACGGACAATCGTTGAACGTCTCGTAGAGTTGACATATCGAGCTGGACTTTTAGGAGAATTTGTTCTATACCTGAAAGAAACTTTTGAGATGATGAGGAAAAAACTTTTCTTTTTTTTTTTTTTTTTTTGGACCACATCAATATATTTATATATATATATATATATATTTATATATCCACGCTGCTTACGAAGACTAGCACGTTTCAGATTTCTTATGAAAACTAGCACGTTTTGGCTTCTCATGAAGACTAAAGCATGTTTCGACTTTCGCCGCGAAAACTATCACGTTTCGAATTTCGCCGTGAAGACTAGCACGTTTCAGTTATCCCCGCGAAAACTGTATCATGCTTCGATTATTATTGTAACGAGGATTTTCTGAAGATTTGTGCGCACCATCGTGCGTGCGATGGTCGAAATTAAAGTCAATTTGCGGATGCAGAAGTGCCTTTTTTTTTTTTTTTTTAATTTTTTTCCATCAAAATAAACTCATAAAATATTCTTGAAATTGTGTTGTCGATAAGGAACTGGAAAGATTAATGCTTTTTTCACGTACGTTCTTTATACAGATGTTCTAAATTTTTGATTGATTCGATAATTACGGAGCTCGCAAAAAAATTATTTGAACATTTGTTAAACAATTTCAAAATGTCGTTTGTATATTTTACAGTACACAATAGGGTGGTGCTGCTCATCCGTGAACATGTTTGTAATTTGTGAAAAATATTCCATTTTTTTGAGCTCTATAGGACAATATTTACTATTGCCACATTAAAGTTGAAATTTCGAAATTTTGCCATTTTTGGCAATTTCAAAGTTCTCAGATCAAAGTGCTCATCCGGCTACCTCTAGATTCTCATTCAATGAGCATTTTGGTCCAAGACGAGACTCGTACGATAATATTTAGTCCTGCCTCGGAGATATTGGAGTTTTTTTTTAATATTGAGCATTTTTTTAGAGATTCGATCGCCAGGTGTTGCTCATGAGACAGTTTTTTTTTTTTACCATTATAAGGAAGAAATACAAGCAGTTTGCAGTCTGCAGGACCATTTTTACTACTACTTTCTCATTGAGGGCGATTTTCCTTCAAGTGAAATTACCAAAATGATCTGAAAACTTTGAAATTGCCAAAAATGGCAAAATTTCGAAATTTCAACTTCAATGTGGCAGTAGTAAATATTGTCCTATGGAAATAGAGAAAAAAAAATAAAAAAAAAATGGAATATTTTTCAAAAATCACAAACAACATATATTCACGAATGAGCAGCAACATCTGAGAACTTAGGGCTTTTTTTGAACCACCCTAGTACACAGTTAGAATAACATACTAGTTTTCGCGGTGAAATCCGAAACGTGCTAGTCTTCGTAAGCAGCGTTGAATATATATATATACCTACTTATATCATATTTATTATATTACCTATTATATACATTGCATGCGGGGGTCGGTGAAAATATATTTATTTATTTTTTCTTCTAGTAAATTGCCAACCAAAAAAAAACAAAAAAAAACAAAAAAAAAAAAAAAAAAGAATCCAGAATTATTATAATCATATATTATATATATATATATACACACACACACACATACACACACACACACACACACACACCCAGTTGACGACAAATATATATATATTGTCTTGTATATTTAATTACTCACGCACATATATTATTATTATTATTATTATTATTATTATAATTTTTTTTTTTTTTTTTTTCTGACGTTAGATTTATATAGTATTTTCTTTGCCCCAGTACATAATATATATATATATTTATATATGAAATGTATTGTATTGTATTTGCTTTTATTGTTCCCCTAAGGGTTACAAGGACTTCCTTTCCTCTTTACATTCTTACATACATTTTTTTTTTTTTTTTTTACCCTATTACATTTTTTTAATTTCATCACCTTCTTGCTTTACATTATTATATTCATTACATTTCATCATTTCCATGCCTTTCCTCCTCCACTCCCCGTGCTTCTGTCCTTCTTTTCTCCAACTCCCTTATCCATTCCTCTCCTTCCCCCTCCCCTCCTAGAATTCTCCCTGCTGCTTCCTGCCAGCTCTCCTGGCCTTCGCTCCTCCCCGTACACCTTTCCCATACATGCTATTTATATATGAAATATAATACATATTATATACATGAATATCATCGTTATATAATTATTATTAATATTATTATTTGAACAAACTATACCATATATATTAGACCGGTTCAAAAATATCGACTATTCTTTTTTTTTTTTTTTTTCAATTTTCGCATTGAAATACTTTCAGGGGGGGGGGGGGGGGGGGGGGGGGGTGAAAAAAGATGCCCGTTAAAAGCGGAGCTCTTAATATTAAAATTTAGAGGTAGCTCATCGCGGATTTCTATTTTCCATTTAAATAGCATAGGAATTTTATTTTTTATTTTTTCTTCAGAATTTCGTAGCTCACAAACCAATGAACAAATCCAAATGACTCTTACATATTTTGATAGGGGATTGAACACTCTAAAAAATGTATCTATCATTGTGGAAAAAATATCAAAAAAAAAAAAAAAAAAAAAAAAAAATAGTTTACTCAACTATAAATTGAAATTTGAGCTTGAATAACTTTGGAAGGAGTCAATTTATCAAAAAATGATAAGAGAAGCTTTTTGTAGAGTGTTCAATTTCCTATGAAAATATGTTTGAGTCATTTGGATTTGTTCATTGGTTTGTGAGCTACAAAATTATATTAAAAAAAAAAAAAAAAAAAATTTCCTATGCTATTCAAATGGAAAATGGAAATCCACGATGAGCGACCTCTAAATCTTAATATTAAGAGCTCCGCTTATAACAGGCATCTTTTTTCAGCCCCCCGAAAGTATTTCAATGCGAAAATTGAAAAAAAAAAGAATAGTCGATTTTTTTGAACCGGTCTAATATTTATATGTATGTATATATATTTTGTTTTTTATTCATTCATATATATTTATGAAGAAATTTGATAAGGGTTGAACATTTTTTCATTAATTAAGTATATAATCGCGCGAATTCGATGCCATCGTTATATATTATACCTAAACTTTGATGAATAATTCTTTTGCATTAGTTTTTTTCTTTGTTTTAAGTTTTTTTTTTTTCAAAATTTTTAACTTTTCAAATTCATTATTTTATATATATTTATAATATACATAATAACGTCGATATATATTTATATATATATATATATATATATATATATATATATATATATATATATATATTATATATATTATATACAGAGATAATATAATTATATGGTCTGATCTTTCCTATATCACGTATATACTGAGTTCCTATATGCAATATACTATATATATACACACACTCGTATATTATATTGTTATACATTATACATATTATTATTACATTACATATTTACATTACGTAATAAATATTATATTATATTATATATATTTAATACATAGATATTTCTGTAGTGCGAGCGGTCAGTATTTCTGTATTCTAATGCTACTCTTATATACCTATATATATATATATATATATGCATATATTATACATATCTATATATATATATATATATATATATATGTATATTTATATATATATATATACTATATAATTAAACACTGATCTTAAAATAACGAAATAAATGATTATCTATAAATTATTCGCCCTGCACGGTAGAACATAGAGCTTGCGTGATTATTATACTAATACGTATGTATGTATATATACATAATTTATATATATATGTATATATAAATATATATTTATATATATATGTATATATAAATATATATTTATATACTATACACGCTTAAGTGTGCAATGTTTTTGTACATGTTATATTGTCAATTATTTATTTACATATATATACATATTTACAGTTATATATAATATATATATGTAGATATATACGTATATATATATATACAAACCATAAATATACATATATACTATTTAGTCGCATGTGTTCGTATAGTTGCAGCTATGTACGCTTATATATATATATATATTATATTACACGTATTTATTACAGGATATAATTATTATTATTTCGTTTACCTAATGATTTTAATTTTTTTTCTTGTCATATTACAAAAATCAGTCATACACCTCACGTGGTTGTATTCTTCTTGAAAAACTGAGGGAATTGTTATTCAGCGAAAATTTCATGCGGTTAACAGTTTTCAAATTAGACCCAGTCGAAGTTTTGACCAATCGCGTCACGCTGTGACGAATCACTATTGGCTGATACCTCGCGCGACCGTTACAAAACTTCGATTAGCTATAATTCGAGAACCGTAATAGCCTCGAAAATTTTTCTGATACAAAATCGTAGCATTTTTTAACGAAGAATAGAAATATCACGACAATGAATCGTTGCGACATCATTTGAGAAATAATTTGGAGAAAAATTGTGACTATACGCATAAAAGACCCTTAATTAGAGATGCAACTCCTAATCATCATTACGACCTGAATTCTCATCGTTCTTTCGCGCAATTCGTCAATTTTCAATCCGGTTTTCAGCCGCACATTACACCACCGACCTATTTAACGATCATCTGTCTCATTTTCGCGCTACCACCTTGAGACAGATGATTAATAATTCGGAAAATTCGTCTGGGTCACCGCCTGCGGTGCCAGATTGACCTCGATCGATATAAGGGGCTAAAAGTAGTGAAACAGTGCTGAAATTTCATAAACGCAACTATCAGCCTGCCAGTTGCATTGGCGTCTCTCACAGACAGAATTTGAATTATTATTATTTTTTTTTGTTTTTTTCAAAACCTGATTCGAACATTTGAAATTCAAATGTGAAAAACTATAATATCAAACTATAAGCACAAGCTGAAGATGTTTAGAACCAAACCTGCACCACCGAAATTTGAAATTCGCGCATGTGTTCATTCGGTGTTTAATAAATCGGTTCCTATCGATCGTATCGAAATGAATAAGGGATGAAATTTTTTGAAAATAAGTTTCGAAATAATGTCAATCGATCGAAATTCATAAAACGGTAACGAACCATCTTTCGTCTTCGCATCATCAGATAAGTGGACCGAAATTTTCAAAATTTTCGAGCATTAGGTACTTTTCGAATTTGAATTTTCCAAACTTCAACTCGGCCCCGAGGTAAAATATATCTGACTCTGCTGGTGTGTATGTAATCGCACTAGTGCAGGTGAATGAAAAGACCGTCGAGCAGCGAATTTTCAAGAATATCAAGACAGCCAATTATCACTCATTAAACAAATTACCTCGTTATATAGTCTAGTAGACGCGCGGCTTAGGAGAGTCAATTATTAATTATGCACTTCGGGGTTAATTCCTTTCTTTTCTTTATTTCTATTTTCACTACCTTCTCAGAGTATAAAAGGAAAATTTCGTTCATCAAAAAGAAATTTTATCCTACCACAGCTCGATAATAATCAGCTAATTTAACCGGGCGCAGAACTTTCGACGAAATGAGGATGAAACTAAAATGCGAGGTGAAAAGGATCTTGAACTTATTTTTCAATCTCTCCTTTTCTCGTCGAGAGTTAAACTTCTCATTTTAACTTGTCTTTTTGAGGTTTTTCATCATCGAGGATACGAAACTTTAGAATTTAAACAATTGCGGCGATATACAGGGTGAGTCTTCTCTGGTATCGAATGAGGGAGGGGCTGATAATCGCTAACGCTCCGCCCCTTTGTATTCATAGTAATTATCGTCGAGAGAGCCCACTTTTATTTTCACGCAACGTCAAAACTGATGATTACAACAAGTATGAATATAAAGGGGCGGAGCGTTTGCGTTGATAAGCTCCTCCCTCATTCGATACCAGAGAAGACTCACCCTGTATATATTTTTTTTTCCTCTTTCTTCTATACTATACGAACTCGAATTATTTCTTCAACATATGACGTATATAATAGTTTCATAAAAAGCCAGTTATACCATTAGGTAATACTGTATATCGCTGCAGCTGGTGTCCCTTGACCCAACCAGGATAGGTAATGTTATTCGCCGAGGGGCGGGTTTTTCGTGTTTTATTTTACGTGCGACTTCTGCAGACACTTCCGCAGTGCGTCGTAGTCTGAAGCAGCGCGGTCCTCCTCCTCCTCCTCTTACTTCTCAGTCCTCCCTTACCCGTCCTCATCCTCATCCTCATCCTCATCCTCATATATCCCTCCCCTGAACGTGTGCTCGAAAATCGCCAGGGAGCAACCAACATACCCGAGTAACAGTAGCGTACATAGATCCGGGCGTGGGAAGGGTCTTAAACCGTTGAAAACCATCCCCTAGCGGCGGTGTAGAGATGAAAATGAGAAATAAAACCGAAAAGAAAGGGTAGGAGAATGCGTTAACCTTATTTCTAGAATTCTTGAAAATCCCTCCCTCCCTCCCAATTTACCTAACCTAACCTAACCCAACCTAAGTAACCTTATTTCTAGAATTCTTAAAAATCGCTCCCTCCTATTTTCACCTCGGAAAATAAGAGAATCAAAGTTTCATTCCCCCTCGAACCTTGCGCCATATGTATACAGATACCGAGAGTTTCACCGAAAACTCTCGGTATATATATTTCGTTTTTTTTTTTTATACTCACTATACGGCACTGCGCTAAGGACCTACGCTGCGACAGAATTCGGCCGGGACATAAAGAGGGAGGGGGGAGGGGGGGTCGAAAAGTATATAGGTAACTACCGGGGCGGTTATGTATTCAGGGAATGAATCTCATGCCCAAGCCGCCGGCGTGCCATGTCATGCCGCCTAGCCTCGTCCAACTTTAATCCGTACGCGCGCGGTCTTTCAATTAACTAATGACCGCCCAAAGCTGTGCAGACGGATAAGCGAGATTAGCAACGTCCTTATATTCACCCGACTACCTACTTTACACCTCGTCAGAAATGGGGGTACATACCGCAAACGGGGCTTTATTGTATACACAGAATCTTATTGGTTTTTATTTTATCGTCATTTTTTTTTTTTTTTTTTTTGATCGACAGTCTCTATACCATAAATAAAATAATTATAATAATCCATCAAAGAGTGGGGGGGTAGAATTAATCTGGCATTTTTTAATATTAGAAATTAGCTCGTAAAGTAGCTAAGATCTACAAAATGGATTGAAAAGCCAATTTTTCTTAGGACACGTAGAGGGTCATAAAAGATGCCCAAAACTACCATAATCCAACAAAATTTCCTTGTGCATCGTCCCGCCATCTTGAAAAACAGTTAATCCCCGATATCTCGGCTCCTATTGGTTCGATTTTCGTTTTCTTTTTTCTAGTTTTGTAGGGAAAAATATTGTCTACAACTTTTGTTTGAAGTATTTTTCAATAGCTGTGACAGAAAAAAAGTTACGATAAAAAAAGTGCCATGAATTAATTATTAATAATGTTTATTGTCGATCATATAACTTTTCTTCCTTCACAGCTATCAAAAAATACTTTTGAATAAAAGTTGTAGACAATATTTTTCCCTACAAAACTAAAAAAAGAAAACGAAAATCGAACCAATAGGAGCCGAGATATCGTCCCGCCATCTTGAAAAACAGTTAATCCCCGATATCTCGGCTCCTATTGGTTCGATTTTCGTTTTCTTTTTTTCTAGTTTTGTAGGGAAAAATATTGTCTACAACTTTTGTTTGAAGTATTTTTCGATAGCTGTGACAGAAAAAAAGTTACGATAAAAAAAGTGCTATGAATTAATTATTAATAATGTTTATTGTCGATCATATAACTTTTTTTCCTTAACAGCTATCAAAAAATACTTTTGAATAAAAGTTGTAGACAATATTTTTCCCTACAAAACTAAAAAAAGAAAACGAAAATCGAACCAATAGGAGCCGAGATATCGAGGATTACCTGTTTTTTTTTTCAAGATGGCGGACGATGCACAAGGAAATTTTGTTGGATTATGGTGGTTTTGGGCATCTTTTATGACACTCTACTTGTCCTAAAAAAAAAAAAAAAAAAATTGACTTTTCAATCCGTTTTGCCATTTTCGAGTCTAATTTGACTGAACTACTAGTAGTAAGGCCAGCGCGCTATCAGACAGTCTTATCGTCGAACTGCGCTAGTGGTAAGCGGGACTAACGATCAGACAGAGTAGACTCGAGTGGGAAGAGATACTGCGAGTAGTAAACGGCAGGGTGTGTCGGACCAGGGCCTTGTCGCGTAGAGCCAGTGATGTATGCATCGTACTAGTCAGCCAGCCAGCTTCGCTCTACGTTATTTCAAGCTACAAGCTAGTAGTAAGGGCGCGGCACTGTACCGCCACGCTACACCACGCCGCGCCGCAACGACGATAGATATTACAACACAAAGTTCTAGTGGTATCGGCGACGCGTGGTCGGACCGATTTAGTGCCTAGTATACCTATACTAGTATTAACCGAGCGCGTGGTTATTGTAGCGCGGGTCTCGTGCCGTACGGCGACTACGACGTGCCCATACACCGATGGGGTTTCGCTCTACTTATTTGCTTCACCCTCCGTTTAACGCTAGACGCTACCGCAGCGTATTTATTGTTATTTTTTTTCATTATTTTTATTACAGCGGCTATTCTCGCACCCCCCACCCCTCGATATACGTACCTATATTGATATTTTCTGCGAATAGGTATACAAGGTAACGGGGGGGGGAAATAAATTATTGTATGCGACAGAGTATTTATTTTCTTTATTTTTCAGTTACATATATTCACTAATTATGTATCGGTGTACTTTTACTATAATGTTATCACATATTTTTCTATGTATTCTTTTTTTTTTTTTTTTTTTTTTTTTCACTTTTTCCTGTTTCTACGGTAGATATTTAAATTATTTACAATTTATTATATATATATATATATATATATACGATCGTCGTTGAATAAGTAATTTATTGTGTTGCTGCACGTATATATTATACGTTTTATTTGAGAAAATATAAAATTCACACTGTATATTATTATATAGAATAATTTAGATTCCATTTTTTTTTTTTTGTTATTTTTTTTTTTTTTCTGTTTTTTCTCTGACAACAATAATTTGAATGCCGCTTTTACTTTTTCTTTTTTTTTTTTTTTTTTTTTTTTCAACTAACGCCTATCACACTGGCAATAATATATTTTTTCTCTTCTATTCGTATTTCAGGATGAAAAAAATCAACTTCTCATCACCAATCTTTGGCTCAAATTGGTAAGTGTCTATATACCCTGTAACCTGTAGGGTTTTTTTTTTTCTGTCTTTTTTTTTTTTTTTTTTTTTTTGAAATCGTCCCGTACCCATTATATATATACGCACCTACATTTAATAATAATAATAATAATAATAATAATAATATATAAATAAATGAATAAATAAATAAACAAAATGAATAAATTATTAATCTTATCAATCGACGATAATATAATATAAATATATATACTATATTATATGGTATATTTTGTATAGAAAATAAGCGTGATATTATACCGCATTATTAATACATAATACGTATTCATGACGGTGTGTAGTACATTATGCGCAAACTCTGCTAGTTTCTAGTTTCCAGTTTCCAGTTTCCAGTTTCCAGTTTCCAGTTTCTATATAGTTTCGTGTTTCTCCCTGGGTTAGCTATAGCTAGCTATATACCTACAATATACCCGTCACCCACACCATACCAGGTATTAGGTATAGGGATGCGGAATTTCTGATTCCAACGTAAGTCAAGTTCTGGGTACTGATATAAACCCATTAATACACGGGTACGCCCTTCGTCGCTCGATAACACCCCGATAAAAGAAGAATATGAACAAGAAAGAAAGAAAAAACAAAGAAAAAAAAAATACATTACCACCCTTATATTTCAAGAACGTCAACCCTTTCCTATATAATAGGTATTATTTATCATTATTATACTATATATTCGACGCCCGATACGAATAACAGCACATTTCAGATTCCGGGCGAAAAAGAGCACGTTTCAAATTCTGGGTGGAAAAGAGCACATTTCAGATTCCGGGTGGAAAAGAGCACGTTTCAAATTCCGAGTGAAAAAGAGCATGTTTCAGATTCCGGGTGAAAATGAGCATGTTTCAAATTCCGGGTGGAAAAGAGCACGTTTCAAATTCCGAGTGAAAAAGAGCACATTTCAGATTCCGAGTGAAAAAGAGCATGTTTCAGATTCCGGGTGAAAATGAGCATGTTTCAAATTCCGGGTGGAAAAGAGCACGTTTCAAATTCCGGGTGGAAAAGAGCACATTTCAGATTCCGGGTGGAAAAGAGCATGTTTCAAATTCCGAGTGAAAAAGAGCATGTTTCAGATTCCGGGTGAAAATGAGCATGTTTCAGATTCCGGGTGAAAATGAGCATGTTTCAAATTCCGGGTGGAAAAGAGCACGTTTCAAATTCCGGGTGGAAAAGAGCACATTTCAGATTCCGAGTGAAAAAGAGCATGTTTCAGATTCCGGGTGAAAATGAGCATGTTTCAAATTCCGGGTGGAAAAGAGCACATTTCAGATTCCGGGTGGAAAAGAGCACGTTTCAAATTCCGAGTGAAAAAGAGCATGTTTCAGATTCCGGGTGAAAATGAGCATGTTTCAAATTCCGGGTGGAAAAGAGCACGTTTCAAATTCCGGGTGGAAAAGAGCACATTTCAGATTCCGGGTGGAAAAGAGCATGTTTCAGATTCCGGATGGAAATGAACACGTTTCAGATTGAGAATGAAAAATAGCACGTTTCATATTCACTCGAAAATTAGCACAATTCAGGCGAAGCGAATATTGCTCATTAGTAAGTGTCAGGTAGGTTTATTATGAAATTGGAAATGCACAATTATGCACAAAAACTCGATTCAATTTTATCATTGAATGATTAATTCAATCTTATAATAAACCTACCTGACACTTGCTAATAAGTTACATTCGGTACAACCAGAATTGTGCTAGTTTTCGAGTGAATCTGAAATGTGCCATTTTTCATTCTCAATCTGAAACTCGTTCTTTTCCACCCGGAATTCGAAACGTGCTCTTTTTCACCCGGAATCTGAAATGTGCTGTTATTCGTATCGGGCGTCGAATTATGAAATGCAATAATTCGAAATTTTGAAAATAAATTTCGTTTTGGAGAAAATGTGTCGTCGAGATTTTCGTCCCCGTCCCATCTACGTTCTTCGTAGAATATCACCCTTTGGGTAATCCCGTCAATTCCTTTGACGAATATCTCGTGCGCTATAGGTAGCTAGGCAGCGCGTTAACTCGGTTTTCAGAATTTCACAAATTTCCGCACAAGGAATCTTGAGAATTTTCGTTACAACTGCATCAGAATTTTGTGGATCGTTAGAATTCCGAAAAAAAAAAAAAAAAAAAAAAACGAAAAAAGACAATTCGTCGTCGATCTACCTATAGAGTGGTATTTTACATGGACTAGCTATTTTGGATCGATCCTTTTACTTCTTTTCTTTTCTTTTTTTTTTTTTTTTTATTTCTTCATCGTGTATAGTTTAATAATCGGAAATCTCGACAACCTAGAATTCATTTCCTATATATGGAAGAAATTCGGTGGTAAAAAGCTTCGATATAGTATATATTGTATAGTATGTATACATAACAGCTATACATATACCTATGTATCGTGAAACTTTTAAAGGAAAGGATTATGGCGTCACACGATTCAAGAACATCCGGTCTTCTTCCTCCGAACAGTATATGGTATACCATATACCTATATACTATATATATACCCATATATATATATATATATATAGAGAGAAAGAGAGAGAAAGAGAGAGTTTCTCTCGCGCCGGATCTCTGCATTGTGAGAAATAGGGTGGGAGGGTAAAGTCTGGGGATGGATGATGGTGGCAGGAGTGGAAGAGCGGAGAAAAGGGAAGGGAAGGGTAGGGTAGGGTAGGGTAGGGTAGGGAAGAGATCGATGCGTCGCCATTCTCCCCGCGCATTGTTTTTGAGGGTCATTTTCCTTCCTGAAAGGACTAAAACAGTAAAAAAAAAAAAAAAAAAAAAAAGCAGAATAGGAATAGGAAGTGAGTTAAAAAAGACCGAATCATCAAGAAAACGATTTTTTTTTAATTCAAAAATCGTCAATTCAAATTTTTTCACATTTTTTTCAGGAATGGAACGACGTAAACATGAGGTGGAACGTTTCGAAGTACGGTGGTGTACGGGACTTGCGGATTCCTCCGCATCGTCTATGGAAACCGGACGTACTTATGTACAACAGGTAAAAAAAAAAAATTAAAAAATGTCCTATTTTCAATTCTTTTTTTTTTTGAATTTTCACTCACACACACGACTTTGACCAATTAAACAATTGCCGATTCCGAATTTCAACCATCTCAAACCGAATCAATTTTTTACGGTTGCATTTTTGCCAAATAGGCAAGATAAGTGTGTTTTACTAAATTCGAGAAATTTAGGATCGTATTTTCGTGTTTGCGAACCGTTCACTTCATGAAATCTAAAAATTTGCACAATCACACAGACAGCACGGAATATTGTCCAATATTGTACCAACATTGTAGCAACATTGCAACATTGTAGCAACATTGCAATATTGTAGCAACATTGTAGCAACATTGCAACATTGTAGCAACATTGCAACATTGTAGCAACATTGCAACATTGTAGCAACATTGCAACATTGTAGCAACATTGCAATATTGTAGCAACATTGTAGCAACACTGCAATCTTGTAGAAATATTGTAGCAACATTGTAGCAACACTGCAATCTTGTAGAAATATTGTAGCAACATTGTAGCAACATTGCAATCTTGTAGCAACATTGCAGTAATATTGCAATGTTGCTACAATGTTGCTACAATATTGGGCAATATTCCGTGCTGTCTAGGTATTTTGTTCCGTTAACGTTACGAACTTCAATCTCATCGAAAATGCACGGTATATAGTTTATTTATACAACTTGACCGAACGAATGATTAAACCCATTGATGATGCTGATGCTGGTGCTGGTGCTGCAGTGGCATTCGCTGATCATTGATGATCGTTGGCAAACGAATAAACTCACTGAAACTCACACACATACTACTCTATATACATATCTGTATGTGTGTAGATGTGACATTTACAGAAATACAGGTGTGTATGGGGATTCTGTTAAAAACTAATGCGCAATTAACTTGGCTCGAGGTATATTCTGGGTCATCCAAATGTATGCGTTGAGGTGGTGGGGTGTGGGTGTGGGGTTTGTATAGCGTATAGCTATAGGTGGTTTTCATATATACACCTCAATGTGAACGCAGGCGACCCTTGGCTAATTAATTTGGCATAAATATCATCCGAGAAATTGGCTCGAGGGTTTTCAAACATGTGTGGGATGTGTATGTAGATTCGTCTGTACTACATATACATACATACATATACATACATACATCATAGAGAGACGAGATGAAAACGGGATTTGATATGGTATATATATACACACATACCTACCTATATATATATATAGAGAAACCTGGCGACCTGGTATATATGAGGACGAGAGGCGACTGCTGGTGGTCGAATGGGGTATATATGGTATATGACTCTGGTGCAAGGGAAGATTTGGAACTACGCCAAAAGCAATATGCATTATCCATTACATATTTGCCAAAATTTTCGGGACAAAGCAGATTAAATTCACGTTTACCAAAGGTATATATACGTACACATATATATACATATTTGTATATAAATATATACCCACCTATACGTATATGTATACTTTGGGTTGGATATTTACCCTAGTAGGTATTCATGCCAGGAATTATTATTTATATACATATATATACTGCACCTACGTACATTCATACATGTCAAATTTGGATACGTATTCCCGAAATTCCATTTTACGCACCATGTGTAGAAATAATACTACTTTTCCTATACTAGTTTAAGGGAACCAGTACAGCGACTTTTCGAGAAATTATCATAGTCCGAAATGAATTTATTTCACAACCAAAGTTCATTTCACATCAAAATATTTTTGCCTTTTCAAAATCATGTGTCGTAAAGATTTTAGAGCACCGTTGGACCGATTCAGGTCATCTTGGATTCATTTTCTTCAGAAAACAAATCCTCATCATGTGTATGTAGGAATTTTAAAATAAAAAATTGTGTCATAAGTTATGATCAATTTACCAAATTTGCAAAAATTATTATCACTCATTTCTTAAATAACTTGGCAAAACGAAAAATTTTCAAAATTCCTACATTCACATGATGCGGATTTGTTTTCTGAAGAAAATGAATCCAAGATGACCTGAATCGGTCCAACGGTGCTCTGAAATTCTTACGACACATGATTTTGAAAAAGATAAAAATTTTCATGTGAAATGAACTTTGGCAATGAAATAAATTGATTTCGGACTATGATAATTTCTCGAAAAGACGCTGTACTGGTACCCTCAAGGGCAGGGCCGGATTTACCCAGGGTGCCGCCCTGGGGCACCGTGAAAAATGCCGCCCCATTACCTAAAGCCTACATAAAATAGGTAAAGGTTCGGTATACAATTTTCAAATAAAGAAAATCAAAACAAAAACTTTCAAAAATTGTGAATAACAAGATACTAATCGCGTGTCTAATTGCATAAGGTCGTAAGCCCCAAAAAAATTTTTTTTTTGCGGATATCCCGCACGGAAATATATATATGCGAGAAATATATGCAAATATATATTTGGCATATATGTCACATTCATAAAAATATATTTCGTATATATAATACATAGATGTCGACGTTTTCGTTTTTTGCGTGAAAATATATTATTAACTATATTAACGAATCTACGACGCAATCGATTTTTACTTTATGAGCACATATATTCATGAATATATGCAAAAATATAGCACGCATTTAAATATGTTATAAGTTCCCCTATAGTTTACATATAGGCTCGCATAGAAGTCTGCATAAATGCTCGCATAGAAGTCCGCATAAATGCTCGCATAGAAGTTCGCATATAGATTCGCATAGAATTCTGCATATATGAGCGCATAGAAGTCCGCATATATGCTCGCATATAAGTTCGCGCATAGACCCGTAATAGCTCACATATTAGGATGCATATACAGGGTGAGGCATTCAAAGTGTTACAGAGCAATAGCACTCAAACTATTGATCATATCCAAAAATGTTTCAGACAGAAGTTTTATTGTTCGAGAAGGCCGTGATGGTATGGGGGCCTTAGATGGAGGGGCTCCCCAATCAATGAGGCAGGGGGGGGTGGTAGGCGAGACAGGGGTGTCTGATAGTTCAGAGGTTAGGAGAGGTAGAAGGAGTACGGGTGTTTGATGCTGTAGATGGTCTCCTGTCTCTGTTACTGGAACTGCTGGTGTCTCGGCGGGGGTTGTCGGGAGTGTTGAAAAAGGTATGGCATGAAGCCAGAAGGAAGAAAACAGCTCGTTAGAAGTAGAAAGTGTCTCTTTATTGAGTATCCACCACTATAGGCTTGTAGCTCATAGTTAGTACGCCAAAGCGTGTATGTAGATGATCGTGATAATGCAATCGATAGCCGGCTTATCTATTCAGCGCTCGGGTTACTTTACTCGCGGGTACCGAAATGGCTATGCGCCGTGTAGTGGCGCCGCGTGAAAGCTCCGCCGGCAGCCTGCCTCGGAGCATAGAGATATAAGAATAGAGTACGGGAGTCAGCCGAAATGGCGATATCGAAATAGAAAGAGAGACCAGAACTACGGGGTCGTTTGGTCCTTGTTTAATGACGCATGCGCTGTGCGTTTATGTGGACAAGTTGACAGAAACATAACCTACGTTCAGTGCTGCGTTCATACAGTCGCTCACTACGCATGCGTCAGTAAACAAGGACCAGACGACCCCGTAGTGCTTGTCTCTCTTTCTATTCCGATATCGCTGCCACTTACGGGCGTTCCGCTAACTCCCGTACTCTATTCTTATATCTCTATGCCTCGGAGCGCGGGTCACTCGTCGAGGAGCGGGCGCGCGGTGCGGTGAGGCAGCCGTGTAGGGCTAGGTTGCCTACCGATAGGCGCCCTGAGGATATATTTGCAAAGTTATGCGTGCAACAGCCGTCATACTGGATCACCCTATTTTTTTATCGGTGAAGGCGCTGAAGCTACGACAAGGTCAACTCCACTTTTTTAAATGAAACTACGTATTTTTTATTACGTTATTTTATTCTACTTGAAAAACTAAACGCCTTTCGTATGAAACATTTTTTGGTGAGACACCAATTTTTCATGATATGTAGCTGAACAACTACAGATTTTTGAACGTTCAAGAATCTACTACCTCTAAACTATCAAGCTTCGAGAAGAATTGCAACGTACGAAGATTCCATAATTCCATGCAAAGAACTTTGAAGAATATTCATTCCGAATTTTTTCAACAATTTTCAATTTTTTTACGCAATTGAAGAAACAGCGATGTAAAGTTACAGGGAAAAATTCTGCAATTATTTTCCGAAATTCCTTGCATAAAATTGAGCACTTTTTGTCACCAGTAACTTTTCTCCAAACTTAATAGTTCAGAGGTAAAAAGTTCTTGAACGTTCAAAAATCTCTAGTAGTTCAGCTGAATATCACGAAAAATTGGTGTCTCACCAAAAAATGTTTCATACGAAACTCGTTTGGTTTTTCAAGTAAAATGAAATAACGTCATAAAAAATACGTAGTTTTATTTAAAAAAGTGGAGTTGACCTTGCCGTAGCTTCAGCGCCTCCACCGATAAAAAAAATAGGGTGATCCAGTATGACGGCCTTTTCGAACAATAAAACTTCTGTTTGAAACATTTTTGGATATGATCAATAGTTTGAGTGCTATTGCTCTGTAACACTTTAAATGCCTCACCCTGTATACAATTGATTAAACAAAAATAAAACCATTCTCATTATTAGAAATTTTAAAACATTTATTGAAGTTGAATAGTCTATTTATTATGAGGGGAAAAAAAAAAAAACAAATCTTAAACCGTACTTTTTCTGACTTTTTCGGAAACTAAACTCCATTCTAGTCGTATTTCATGTGCCCATGGCCGAAATTATAATAATAATAATTGTAAACCCTTATAAAAATAATATAATATTATTTTATTTGATTCTATCCGAAAAAGTAAGAAAAAAAAAAAAAAAAACAGTTAGCCACCGCGAATCCATCAATGAACATTACCGTACCTATACCAAACCTATATCAGAGGCTGGCCAAAAAACGTCTATATATATGTTGGCATATATTTCGACATATATATCGACATATATTGGCATATATGTCGACATATATGCTAACATATATATTGACATATAAGCTGATATATTTTTGACATCTATGTCGACATAGATGTTGCCATATATACAAAATATGTGTTTAATTTATGCTGCCATCTATGTTACCATTTAGGTGGCCATATATTTATACATTCATAATTGAATATAGGTTATATATAATTTATATATATTCAACATTTATGTTGACAACTATTGAGGTCTTCTATGCTGACATTTATTTTGACATCTATCTAAAAATATAGTTCACATATTTTTTTTTTGCGCGCATATATGTTTTAAGTGTCGCATAGATGTCGCATATATTTTTCGCATATATATATTTCCGTGCGGGATGCCCAAAAGATGTGATATTGCATGAAAAAAGATTTTGCCACCAACAAAACAAATTTTTTCTTATGCGCTTACGACCTTTTGCCATTAGACACGCAACTTATGAGGGTTTCTTCTTGGTTTCTTCGTCAAACGGGGCCACCCATTTAATTTGAGGTCTTCGAACATTCCGTAATAATTCGTACATGTTATTGAGGATGAAAAACAAATTTTTGAATTTTTTCAGATTTTTTGGTCATTGCATTCCAGAAATATTCTTATACTCAATAATTTTCACGTAGTGCGATAACTTGGGGAAGGAGAGAAAACTTGGGATGAAATTTCTTTGTTTTTTTCTCAGCTTTTCGGTAAAATTGATAGAAAAAAATTCCGGCCCATTTAAACCCCTTTTATAAAAAAAAAAAAAGCATTGAAAAATGTGCCTTGTCCTAATTTGGACATTTTTTTTTTTTTCGTTTAAAAAAATGTCTGAAAAATGAAATTCATATTAGCGTTCTTTGGCAAAAAAATGTGGAGTGGCGACCTCAATTCTCTCCCCGAAAAAAAATAATCATCAGAACGATGATTCCTCTCCTTCACTTCCATTTTTTTTTTTTTTTTTTTTTTTTTTTCAAAAACTCGATTTTGAATATAGTTTTTTTAGATTTTTTTTTAAACGAAAAAAAAAAAAAAAACTGTCCAAATTAGGAAAAGGCACATTTTACGTTTTTTTTTTTTTTTTTTTTTTCATAAATGCGGATTAAATGAGTCGGAATTCTTTTATTCTAATATTATCGAAAAGCTGAGAAAAAAACAGAGAAATTTCATGCCAACAACATTTCTCTTTCGAATTTTTGAAGACCTCAAATTTAATGGGTGGCCCGTTTGACGAAGAAACCCTCTTATTTTCTTTACTGAAAATGTGTGTAAAATTCTAGAAACTGGAAGCTTGTTTCACAATTTTGCAAGAAAAACTGCAGTGTTCATAATTTTTGCCACATTCTTATAATAATGAGAAAAAGTATTTCATTCATTTTAATTTATGAATGTTTTTAACATGATCACACTTTTCAAAGAATTTTCCATAACGCGAAAAAAAAAAAAAATTTCTCACGTTTCAAATTTTGCCGCCCCTGAAAATTTGCCGCCCTGGGCACTGGCCCCGAGTGCCCCTAGTGTAAATCCAGCGCTGCTCAAGGGGATTTGAAAGGTGGATTGTAGGTACACCTCGAATTTTTGGCAGACCGTTTACCAGCTACAACACATCTGATCGATGTAAAATTGATATCAGTGACGCCGAAAAAGTGCACGGAGGGCATAATGCGCTTGCATTTCCAAAAAGCGATAATAAAACCCAGGAAAAAATGGATTAGATCAAATTTGATCTAGTTGGATCTAAATTTTGGGAAAAATTAGATCTAAATAGATCTCCCAAGATCTACTTAGACCTGACTAGATTTAAAATTGCATTTGTACGTTTATGCGAATTAGATCAAAGTAAATTTAGTGAGATCTCTCGAGATCTGTTGAGATCCAATTTTCCCAAAATTTAGATCTAACTGCAGGATCAAATTTAATCAAATTTGATCTAATCCATTTTTTCACGGGAATGTACAGTTTTACATCAAGAATGCTCTGTAACGAATATAATCGTTGTTGCTGACATTGTACCTTGATAAATATGAAAACATCCGAAACATTGTCACTTTTTCGGAAATCCAAGAGCATCATGCTTTCCGTGCACTTTTTCTAAGTCACTGATATCAATTTCACATCAATCGGATGTGTTTTTATGCTGCGAAATCGAACTTTGCGAACGCAGTGTAGAAAATTCACTGCATATCCTAACGATCAGGTGCTCGGCTACCTTCCTCTCTTCTTTCTCGATTCATTATTTTAGATTTAGATTTATCCGCGAAATCTAATATCGGAGGGTGCGAACTCTTCAGGGTGTATAAAAGTATCGATCATATATTGTTCAACCCGCCTGCAGGACTAGGTATATGAGACCTGGACCTGGTGCAGACAGAAAATTTTCAAAATAACTTTGCTGATGAGGATGACTATTTCAATTTCTTTATTTCTTTATTTTTTTTTCTTTTCTTTTCTTCCCTCCGCAAAATAAAATAAAATAAAATAAAATATATAGTACCGAAACTAAACCAACCCCCGTGTGTGTTTATATAGACGACTATAGGACACCCTCGTATATTTTATCGCCATATAGTAGGTATAGGTGTTATATAGGACTGTGTTCCGGACAATATCATCGTCCCAACGTAGTTTGACAGGAAATGAAACTACCGGACTAACGTTCGATATCCACCTCTCTTCTTCTTCCCTTCGTACCTACCTATACCCATAGGGAAAAATAAAAAGTACGAAAAAAAAAAAAAAGAAAAATATCATTATTGCATTGATTTCAATCCCGCAGATTTATATTCTACTATAATTATTTTGATTTCACGATTTATTTTTCTCTCTCCTCCTCTTCTTCTTCTTCTTGTTTTTTTTTTTATTTTTTTTGTTATTTTATACCGATATTTGAATATTATAATTTTTCTCCTTCTCGCACCTCCGCAATGTTTGACAAACTCTAAAACCTATAGCGCCGTTTGTATACATCAGCTTGGCAGGTTACCAGATTCGCTTGTAACTACCCTGGTGCAGGAGCGAAAATCCACCCCCGCATATCTACAAACTCGTCTACTTCGTTATTATGGTTTAAATAATAATTGGAGCGGACGAAATTTACGTTAAAATATTTATACACTGGGTGTACATGTAAATTACCGGTAGTTCGGAGTTCGAAAGTTTTAATATTTATATTCATTTATTTATTTATATAAATTTTTACTTTATCTTCATCTTCTTGTTTTCTCGCATTCGTTTTTCTTATTCTGAGTATAATTCTTCGAAACCGTTGTGTGATAACAAAGGTTCGATTTTCTTCCTCGTGGGACCGCTGCAGGAGAAGAAGGAAGAAGGAAGACGAAGATGTACCATAAATATACTATATATATATATATTTATTTACACAGAGGCATAAATACGTCAGACTCTGTTTTATTCAGGACTAAAGGATGGATATGTATACCTAGGTACACCCACATTACCTACCTAATACATTTCGGGGCTTTTCCCGAGACGATAACAATGTCGAGAATAAGAATAAGAAGAACAAGAATAAGAACAACAAAAACGTAATAGGAAGGGACGACGCGTTCTATGCTTCTCGTATATATTCACCTATATATCGACACCCGATACGAATAACAGCACATTTCAGATTCCGGGTGAAAAAGAGCACGTTTCAAATTCCGGGTGGAAAAGAGCACATTTCAGATTCCGGATGGAAAATAGCACGTTTCAGATTCCGAGTGAGAAAGAGCATGTTTCAGATTCTGGATGGAAAAGAACACGTTTCAGATTGAGAATGAAAAATAGCACGTTTCAGATTCACTCGAAAACTAGCACAATACAGACGAAGCGAATATTGCTCATTGGTAAGTGTCAGGTAGGTTTATTATGAAATTGGAAATGCACAATTGTGCACAAAAACTCGATTCAGTTTTATCATTGAATGATTAATTCAATCTTATATTAAACCTACCTGCCACTTGCTAAATAAGTAACATTCGGTACAACCAGAATTGTGCTAGTTTTCGAGTGAATCTGAAACGTGATATTTTTCATTCTCAATCTGGAATGTGTTCTATTCCATCCGGAATCTGAAACATGCTCTTTTCCACCCGGAATCTGAAATGTGTCTCGATATATACAGGGTGAGTCTCTTCAAACGTCTAAAATGGGCGGGACTTGCTCAGACAAAGTCACGCATTCAGCCAATCAGGGAAACATTTATCCAGGTTGGGATAGGGTATAGCGATGCTTAATCACGAATTTCCACCCATTTCAGACCCGTGAAAAGACTCACCCTGTATACCGTGACATTCTCTGTAAGCGAAACGCCAGGGATACCAACTTGTTAGCAGCAGTTTAGTAACTTACTAAATTTTTCCCAGTAAAACCTCTAAAATAACTAACATGATTTCGAGTGATTGCATGAGTTCATTTATATTTTCTGAACAAAATTCTTTCAAGCAAAAGAGTGGGTGCCATCTTATACTCATCTACCGCCCATACACGTGCTTTGATAATAAATTTACGTTTGGCGCAGCAGATGTGTTTGGTGGAATATATCAATAATGTATTCTAGGTAGGAAGAGAGCCGCACGGACAGGTTCTGGTAAAAATTTGATTTCTTCTTCGAAGTTATACGCCTACGTGACACCCCGTGTGCTATATATAACGCGTGCCATACATCACACCCACATCTATGTACCTACTACAGATCCTGCACCCACACTATCCATTATCGAACTTTATCATACCGCCGTATCTTGCGGAGGGATGAAGGGTACACACATGTCGTAGCTCTGCTCTGCACATTCGACTTCCTAGTCACATGCAGCACCAAAACCCCTGCAAGTATAGAGAGAAATAGTTGAAAGGAGTGAGCGAGCTTTTTATAAAAGAATGCAATAAAAGATTGGGACCTGGCCAACTGGCTTTTATCCAACCAATACCACGACTTTTACTCTTCTCTCTTCTACCTCTCTCTCTCGATTTTTACCTACCATGTACACAGACTGGGTATATTGTGTTCATTATTCAACTGACGTGATCGCAACTATGTCTATATTTATATACGAAGAATAGATGCAAAAAACCAGTCTCGTTATTATTATCAATTATATCGAATTCCCGGACGGACGATACGATGACTATATACAGGGTGAGTATTTTCGAAGGTTCAAAATAGGTGGGACTTACTCACGGCGAAGGCACGCATTCAGCCAATCAGGGTGGGGATAGGATAGCAATGCTTGATCACTAATCACGGCATGCCTTTGCCGCAAGTAAGTCCCACCCATTTTTGACCTTTCAAGAGACTCACTCTGTATATGCGTTTTCAAAATCGATCCTCACAGTCCGGGAGCCAGTGAATATTTTTTTGGACCCTCATTCTCGCTACGGAACAATTTTTTGCGGTTACATTGATGATGATGATGCCAAATCGATTTCTGATGGGATGAAACTTGTTTCGTTATTTTTGCAATCGATAAAATTTTGTTTTCATCATTTGTGAACGTAATTTTTAATCACATTTCAATTTTTGTCACAGTGCGGACGAGGGGTTCGACGGTACTTATCCCACAAACGTTGTGGTAAAGAGCAACGGTACCTGCCTCTACGTACCACCTGGTATATTCAAAAGCACATGCAAAATCGACATCACATGGTTTCCATTCGATGATCAACGGTGCGAAATGAAATTTGGATCTTGGACCTACGACGGTTTTCAGGTAAATATGCTTTCACCATTTAGCAATGAACTCAGGGGGTCTTTTAGCTCGTTTTTTCAATACTAGTGCGAAAGTGTTGATTTTCGAACGGCTGTGAAGAAAATCACAAACGAGACGAGAATCACATTTGTATCGAAATTTGTTTTTTTTGTAACACTGTATGGAGGAAAGTTCTTACTTCGTGTACCGAAAATTGTACGCAAAATGGCGGATTCCTGGTGATCTTACAAAGTGTACGGGAATCAACATTCCCGCACATTTATTCCTTCGAAGTGTGCGGGAATCAACATTCCCGCACATTTATCCATTCAAAGTGTGTGGGAATCAACATTCCCGCACATTTATCTATTCTAAGTGTGCGGGAATCAACATTCCCGCACATTTATCAATGCAAAGTGTGCGGGAATCAACATTCCCGCACATTTATCAATTCAAATTGTGCGGGAATCAATATTCCCGTACATTTATCCCTTCGAAGTGTGCGGGAATTAACATTCCCGCACATTTGTCAATTCAAAGTGTGCGGGAATCAACATTCCCGCACGATTTACCCATGCGGGAATGTTGATTTCCGCACACTTTTGTCAATTTATCCATGCGGAGTGTACAGAAAGTGCGAACTTCCATACAGTGTTACAAAAAATGGTATACGAACCCATGATATACTATTTCAACACAACGCGCGTTGGGTTGAATTCTGTTGCACATTCGAAGCGTGCGCAAAATCGAACTTCACGCACAGCGTCTGTTGAAAATTATAATTTGATTGATTTTTGGGTATGGGAGATGGGAAATGAATGAATAAGTGATGATTAATGCAGACACCCAGTACGTGTACCTTTTTGTACATATATAGATTGGTATGGGTACCTAGCGATAGCTTTAGGTAGAGAGGGTTCGTAGTTGTTATAGAATTGGGATGGAAGTAACTGGGTCAACGAATAAATGATATTTGAACTGCGACTGCCTTCACAAACTTTATTAAGTATTATGTATACATACATATATACCTAGCCTATCTATATATGTATATAAGTATGTAATATGTATGTATAACCTACCTGCGCCTCACTTACAGCGAGAAAATTGTTTTCTTAGTCTTCTCCGACTCCATATATTTCTCTCCTAAGTCGATAATAATTAATTTTTCCCTAACCCCCCTGCCCCCCTTCCCCCGTCCCCCGCGCTAACTCACTCACTCACTTACTTATACTTTAGTGATTTTTCGCCCGGTTATCGAGACCTAGAACAAATTCAATTCAATTCAATTTAATTCAATTCATTTCACTTCGTTTCATTCAATTTTCATTACCTTTTCTTCTCTTTTTTTTTTTTATTTTATTTTCATTCAAGAGGCTAGAAGGGCGGGGGGTTGAAGTTCCGAATTTGAATATAACCGATCGACGATTTTTTTTTCTTTTTTTTTCGCCGATTTCCAAAACTTCCAAACGCGGAACACCACAAGTTCGAAAAATAAAACTTTCAAAATCCTCTCAATTATTTACGACCTCAAATTTACCGATCAAAGTTTACAATTGAGGATTTTTAAAAATTCCCCCCCCTCCCCCGAATCTTAAATTCGAGAGAAAACAAAAATCTTTGGGAAAAGTAGAATAAAGTGAAAATAATGAAAATACAAACTAACGATGTTCTCGTTTATTCTTCGACTTTCACAGCTAGATCTCCAAATCCAGGATGAGGCTGGGGGCGACATAAGCAGCTTCATCACCAACGGAGAGTGGGATCTTCTCGGTAGGTTCTATTTTTTCTATTTGTTATATAAAAATAAGAAAAAAAAAAAAAAAAAAAACTGCTGTCCAGGGTCCCCCGATGTACATTCTCAACTTTCAGATCATTTTCGAATTTCATCGACCCCAGGTTTTGACTAAATTCTTTTTGTTCATATTCGAAGACGTTCTGTCCCATAGGAGCATTGAAATTCAAATATGACTGATTCAAGGACCTGCACCCTAATACACACAGCTGACCAAGTTCTCTTCACCAACCCCCCTCCCCAGCGTGGTCATCCGTCTTCGTTAAAGTCACCTCGCAGTACCCTCCCACGACTCGCTCTCTTCACCCTCGAAAGAAACTAAACGACATAGACATTCCCATGGCTGGTGATGGCTCGTTTTAATCAAAACGTCGCTCAAACTGGATATGAACAACCTAGATCCTCATTCTCATTTCATTCTTATTCTCGCTCTTATATTATCTTCCTCCACAATTCTTCAATGTTCCTCCTTTAGTTGTGAGAAAAGTTTTCAATGGTTTCCAAATTTCGAAATTGGCATTTTGAAAAATTTCGATATCACAAACCTCCAGGTGTTCCTGGTAAGAGGAATGAGATCTACTACAATTGCTGCCCGGAACCGTACATAGACATCACATTCGTGGTAATAATAAGGAGACGGACCCTGTACTACTTCTTCAATCTAATCGTGCCCTGCGTTCTGATCGCCAGCATGGCCGTTCTCGGCTTCACCCTGCCTCCCGACTCCGGCGAGAAACTCTCTCTGGGTATAAAACCAACATAATTATTACGATTGACAATTAATTTTCAATGTACAGGGTGAGTCTTCTCTGGTATCGAATTAGGGAGGGGCTTATCAGCGCAAACGCTCCGCCCCTTTCTATTCTCACTCGTTAAAATCATCAGTTTCTCGATACATACGACGATAATAAGTATGAATAGAAAGAGGTGGAGCGTTTGCGATGATGAGCCCCTCCCTCATCCGATACCAGAGAAGACTCACACTGTATATAAATGACACGTCATTAAAAAAAGACTCTTTTCTCTCATACAGGAGTCACCATTCTGCTGTCTCTTACCGTCTTCCTAAATATGGTAGCGGAAACAATGCCCGCCACGTCTGACGCTGTACCCTTGTTAGGTAAGTCGATATTTTTATCACTATCATCAATTTTTGTCACGATTAGGTAGCATTGAAAAAAAATGGTTGAAATTGATCGATTATTTAATTACAGGCACGTACTTCAACTGCATTATGTTCATGGTAGCCAGTAGCGTCGTCAGTACAATTCTCATTCTCAACTATCACCACCGCAACTCGGATACCCACGAGATGTCGGAATGGGTAAGCAGGACCCGCATTCCAAATGTTTCTCAAATTTCTGGATTTGAATTTTCAAATGTAAATTTGGAATTCCTCTAAAGGTGCGAGTCGTATTCCTCTACTGGCTTCCATGCGTGTTGAGGATGTCCAGGCCGGCTGACAAGGAGGAAAAGGACACCCAAAAGTCCCAGAAACCTTCGCCAGTTATGGGGTCCAGCAAGGCCTACGGGGACTTAGAGTTGCATCAGCGAAGCAGCAAATCGTTGTTGGCTAACGTACTGGATTTGGAAGACAACGCATTGGCGTCTCACAACAATTTGCTGAACAATGTTTACAGCACACCCGGTCCCCACCATCCTGGACATCCGGGACACATGGGGACACTGGGATCTATGGGGTCTATGGGCTCGATGGGATCCATGGGGCACGGACACAGTCATGGACACGTTCACACGACTCCTCATCATCATCATCATCATGCCCATGCGCCACCTCCGAGCTCTACGCCTCATCATCAACACGCAACGCCTTACGCTAGCGGAGCGGCTGCTGGACATCATCATCAACATCCTCAGGATTCCGGACCCCCACAAGTCGAGACTATCCTTCAGAGCGCCTGCTTCTGCGCTAGATACGAACTGATACTCATTCTCAAGGAAATGAAGGTAAAATTTGACTTTTTTTTGTCTTTCATGCATGGAAATCGTATGGATACGAAATTCTGTAAATTTCAACTCATTTTTCGGATACATTGATGTGAGAATTGTTCGCGAAGGTAGGGGGTGAGATCGTACAGACCTTATATTGACGCCCGATACGAATAACAGCACATTTCAGATTCCGGGTGAAAAAGAGCACGTTTCAAATTCCGGGTGGAAAAGAGCACATTTCAGATTCCGGGTGGAAAAGAGCACGTTTCACATTCCGAGTGAAAAAGAGCATGTTTCAGATTCCGGATGGAAAAGAACACGTTTCAGATTGAGAATGAAAAATAGCACGTTTCAGATTCACTCGAAAACTTAGCACAATTCAGGTTGCACCGAATATCACTTATTAGCAAGTGTCAGGTAGGTTTATTATAAGATTGAATTAATCATTCAATGATAAAATTGAATCGAGTTTTTGTGCATAATTGTGCATTTCCAATTTCATAATAAACCTACCTGACACTTACTAATGAGTAATATTCGCTTCGCCTCCCTTACGGAAAATACACTCAATTCCTGAATGTGAACACTGAATTTTTAGTGTAAACACTGAATTTTGGGTGTAAAACTCTTAAATTGGGAGTTGACTTTCACATTTCGAATGTTGAACTCCCAAATTGAGAGTTAACTCCCGAATTTCGAGTGTCGAACTCCCAAATTGAGAGTTAACTCCCGAAATTCGAGTGTCGAAAACCCAAATTGAGAGTTGACTACCAAATTTTGAGTGTCCAACTCCCAAATTGAGGGTAGACTCCCAAATTTTGAGTGTCGAACTCCCAAATTAAGAGTTGACTCTCAAATTTCGAGTGTCGAACTCCCAAATTGAGAGTTGACTCCCAAATTTTGAGTGTCGAACTCCCAAATTGAGAGTTGACTACCAAATTTTGTTGTCGAACTCCCAAACTGAGAGTTGACTCCCAAATGAGTGACACCCAACAGAGGGTCAACACTCAACTGAGAGTCAACACCCAAGTTAGGTGTACGAAAGTACACCTCAGATGAGAGTCACTACTGAGTGTTATTTTGAGGGTTATTTTGAGTGTTTTTTCCGTAAGGGCTGAATTGTGCTAGTTTTCGAGTGAATCTGAAACGTGCAATTTTTCATTCTCAATCTGAAACATGTTCTTTTCCATCCGGAATCTGAAACATGCTCATTTTCACTCGGAATCTGAAAGTGCTCTTTTCCACCCTGAATCTGAAATGTGCTCTTTTCCACCCGGAATTTGAAACGTGCTCTTTTTCATCCGGAATCTGAAATGTGCTGTTATTCGTATCGGGCGTCGATATTACGTTAGCCTTGTAAAAGCTATGACAATAAATCGCGGCTAATCGCGAGACAAAAGAAACTGCGGTATATATTGAGGATTAGGGAATTTCGTGATCAGCGAATAACGTGGGGGCGATATTGGCGAAGGTTTTGTTTCTTTTTTCTTTTTTTCTTGTTTTCTTGTTTTTTTTTTTTTTTTTTTCATTCTCGATAACCGGGGCAACGGTACGGCATAAGTCCTAGTGGCAGCGTCAGCTCAATGGGGTAAAACATATATATATATATATATATATATATATTGCCAAGCGAAATACAACACACCCGCGGATATGACTCGAAATTCCAATATACCTAATCCCTAATCCTGTGCGTGGGGCTGATAGTCTTGAATCGTCGTCGTCGCGAATGATGAAAAAAAATTAAAAAAAAAAGAAACAAACAGATTAAAATTCTGAAAAATTGTCAAACGAATAAAATATTTTATACCGAATAGTTGGATATAGAACGTATCGAAACGCGAATATAAGGGTTGAAATTTTTTTTCGGAAAACAAAGTTTCAAAATTCTTTCAATTATATTCGCACTACACAGTAAAAATTTTTGCGTCATTTTTAGCATAAAGTTCAAGATGAGAGAAATTTTTTGCATGTAACAAAACAACAAAATTCGTCATTCTCATCGTTTTCTTCTTCTTCCTCTTTTTTTTTTTTTTTTTTTTTATTTCTCAATTCAGGTAATAACCGACCAGTTGAAAAACGACGATATAGAGAAGAAGGTTAGCAACGATTGGAAATTTGCAGCAATGGTGATCGACAGGATGTGCCTAATAATATTTACCCTGTTCACGATCATCGCCACCATCACCGTCCTATTTTCTGCACCCCATATTATCGTTACGTGATTCGTATTGGCGGCAGGATCGTCGTCGCAATATAATAATAATAAGCTGCTGTTGCACTTATATTTACGATACAGAATAACAACAACAACAACAACAACAACAACAATAACAACAACAAACACAACAAAAACAAAAATAATAATAATAATGATAATATCAACAACAACACAAAATAACAAAATTAACAATAACAATAACAACAACAACAGTAATAAACAAAAATCAACAGCAAGAAAAAAAACAATAAAAATAATTTGTTGTTATTGTTAAACGAAGAACAAGAAACAAAAAACAGATGATGAAAAAATTGTTGAAATTTGTCTTTCATTTTTCTCTCCCTCTCTCTCTCTCTCTCTCTCTCTCTCTTTTTCTATCTCTGTCTTCTTTCGAACTTTATTTTGTAAATTATTATTGCCGTTGTTGTTGTTGTTATTGTTGTTGTTACTATTATCATTATTGTTATTGTCAGGATAAAAGTGCACGGGACGGCGATCGGGGCGGGGGGGGGGGGGGGGGGGGGGGGGGGACACACCTTCCTCTGTTACAGTATATAGTATATATATATATATAAATATATATATATATATATAAGAAAGATTTAATATTCAATTAATTATACTAGAATAATAATAATAATAATAATAATAATAATAATAATAATAATAATAATAATAATAATAATAATAACGCGATATGAATGAAGAATAATATACTATATATATATATATATTATGTTGAAGAAGGTGAGAAAAGAAATAGAGGGATGATATATAATTATATATGACGTGTTAGGGTATTAGTTGAAGAGATTTTAAAATTAAAAGAGGGGAAAAAAAAAAAACAACAACAACATAAACATAACGAGAAGATGTTATATGTATGTATACAGGGTGTATTAATTAACCTGAAGTATCGAGAATGTGAGGAATTAATTAATTGACGCGAAGTCACGCCCCGAGTAAAAATAATTATATATAATTATATGTAATTATACATAATTATATATAATTATATATCGATTATATAATCATGTATAATTATATATAATTATATATAATTATTTTTAGTCGGGGCGCGCCGCGTCGCATCAATATACCAATCTCAACAAATAGGAAAGAACAACGTTTTTGTTGTTGATATTCCTAACCTATAAAACAAGAAATTTTATTCGAGTCGTTGTTGTGATTTTTTTCTTCCCTACAACGAGACAATTGTATTTTTTTCAATTTTTCGTGAGAATTTCGGTCTACGAAATTCTTCCCTTTTTTTTTTTTTTGTTGGTTAGGTTGATTGGGGGGGGGGGGGGGGGGGGGGGGGGGCACGCGATTTGACGTCAACTAAGTCCCTCCTATTCTCGATACTTGAGGTGCGATACACCCTGTATATATATATATTATATCCATATGAAAAATGATTAAATAAAAATAAATTAATAATTAAATAAATAAACGAATAAATAAATAAATAAATAAATAAATAAATAAATAAATAAATAAAGTTGGATTTTCAATCGTATAGCATTATTTCGCATCGAAGACTTTAAAGCAATACATATATTATATTATATATATATATATATATGTATACATGTATATTTGAGAAGGAGAAGAAGAAGAAGAAGAAGAAGCAAAAAAAGAAAGAAAAAAATAATTATTATTTTATCATTATTATTATTATTATTATTATTATTACTATGTGAGAAGGGTTTAAGGATTACGATTAGAAAAAGATGGAAGATGAGGTAGATTACTTAAATCGACTATTATATAAACATAAATATATTACATAATAATAATAATAATGATAATCAATAATCAAATATTATGTATATATATTATATAGTATGTTTTATTATAAACTTATTGGGTATAAATAAATTCGCGTGTGATTGATTGATTGATTGATTGATTGATTTATTTATATATTTGCTGATTATTGAGTAAATCTTCTATTTATGTATATGTATATTAATATATATATGTATACCGGAGTATTATATATCTATACAGAGCGATTCTGGACATAGTAGATTGTTGTTGTTATTCCTATAGGTAGGCAATTCGGTAATTTATTATTTGACGATTTGCCTTGTATGCAGGCGTTTATCGAATTATCCACCTATTTGGGAAATATCGCTCTGTATATACTATAATCATATATATATCGACGAATAACAGCACATTTCAGATCCCGGGTGAAAAAGAACACGTTTCAAATTCCGGGTGGAAAAGAGCACGTTTCAGATTCCGAGTGAAAAAGAGCATGTTTCAGATTCCGGATGGAAAAGAACACGTTTCAGATTGAGAATGAGAAATAGCACGTTTCAGATTCACTCGAAAACTAGCACAATTCAGCCCTTACGGAAAAAACACTCAAAATAACCCTCAAAATAACACTCAGTAGTGACTCTCATCTGAGGTGTACTTTCGTACACCTAACTTGGGTGTTGACTCTCAGTTGAGTGTTGATCCTCTGTTGGGTGTCACTCATTTGGGAGTCAACTCTCAGTTTGGGAGTTCGACACTCAAAATTTGGGAGTCCACCCTCAATTTGGGAGTTGGACACTCAAAATTTGGTAGTCAACTCTCAATTTGGGAGTTCGACACTCAAAATTTGGAAGTCAACTCTAAACCTGGGAGTTCGATACTCGAAATTTGAGAGCCAACTCTTAATTTAGGAGTTGGACACTCAAAATTTGGGAGTCAGCTCTCAATTTGGGAGTTCGACACTCGAAATTTGAGAGTCAACTCTTAATTTGGGAGTTCGACACTCAAAATTTGGGAGTCAACTCTAAACCTGGGAGTTCGATACTCGAAATTTGGGTGTCAAATCTCAATTTGGGAGTTCGACACTCAAAATTTGGGAGTCCACCCTCAATTTGGGAGTTGGACACTCAAAATTTGGTAGTCAACTCTCAATTTGGGAGTTCGACACTCAAAATTTGGGAGTCAACTCTAAACCTGGGAGTTCGATACTCGAAATTTGAGAGCCAACTCCTAATTTGGGAATTCGACACTCAAATTTGGGAGTCCACCCTCAATTTGGGAGTTGGACACTCAAAATTTGGGAGTCAACTCTCAATTTGGGAGTTCGACACTCGAAATTCGGGAGTTAACTCTCAATTTGGGAGTTCGACATTCGAAATGTGAAAGTCAACTCCCAATTTAAGAGTCTTACACCCAAAATTCAGTGTTTACACTAAAAATTCAATGTTCACATTCAGGAATTGAGTGTATTTTCCGTAAGGGAGGCGAAGCGAAGATTACTCATTAGTAAGTGTCAGGTAGGTTTATTATGAAATTGGAAATGCACAATTATGCACAAAAACTCGATTCAATTTTATCATTGAATGATTAATTCAATCTTATAATAAACCTACCTGACACTTGCTAATAAGTGATATTCGGTTCAACCTGAATTGTGCTAAGTTTTCGAGTGAATCTGAAACGTGCTATTTTTCATTCTCAATCTGAAACGTGTTCTTTTCCATCCGGAATCTGAAACATGCTCATTTTCACTCGGAATGTGAAACGTGCTCTTTTCCACCTGAATCTGAAAATGTGCTCTTTTCCACCCGGAATTTGAAACGTGCTCTTTTTCACCCGGAATCTGAAATGTGCTGTTATTCGTATCGGTCGTCGATATATACACCTATATAGATTATAGAGTAACGTTATAATGAAAATGGGAAGAAAATTAGATATATATATGTATTATTAAGATATTATATATGAAAGGATTTATTTATTGTTAGTTAAGCGTCAATATAGTGAGATTATACCTATGATATGATTATTATTATTATTATTATTATCATTGTTATTAATATTATTATTATTATTATATCGCGATCGCAGAGTCAATAATTAATTTATATTATCCTATTATTATTATTATCATTACATGATATTATATATATATATATACTATATATAACGATATACTATAAATCTA